>JAEUBB010000040.1:143835-161823 GCA_018257885.1 Parmelia sp. 050094
ATAAAAGTATAAATAATTTTTAAAAAGTAGAAGTTAAAGTATAATCTTTTTATAAAAGAGCTCTCTTAGATATTAAGACTTTAAAAGCTTCTAATACTAGATTAAAAATACTTTAACTTAATAATAATTACTTTCTAATCGATAAAGTCTATTATTTTCTTAAGATTCTAACTGCGATAACTCGTTAAGATTCTTTAACTAAAACTATTTAAAAAGAAGAAGCTTAGAAAGAAGAAGCTTAAAAAGAAAAAGCTTAAAAAAAAGAAGCTTAAAAAGAATAAATCTATAATTTTAAATACTAGGCTTTCTAATTTCTAATAGCTAATACTTAATTTTTATATTTCTTAATTAGATTTAACGCGTAATCTAGCTAAGATCTAGTTTTCTACTAATTATAAGTAGAGCTCTAATCTTTTTAACGTATTAAGTAGTAATCCTCTTACTTATTTACTATTCTATTAATCTTTTATAACTTATAAGTTTCTATATTATCTTCTATATATATAAAATCGGGCTACTTAGATACGAAATACTTAAATAGATTTATATTTAATAGAGTAGATTCTAGTATAGCTATAATAATAACTAAATAAATATATTAGTATATAAGAATATTAATCTTATAAGTAAGATACTTAATTTTCTATAGAATCTTAAAGAAACTAACGTATTACTATCTTAACTTCTAGATAATAATAGCGTTAGCTAGAATATTATAATCTTTATAAAAATATAAGTAGATAGAATCTTCTTTCTTAAAAAATATAGATTTATACTAATTATTATAGTAGTATTTAACTTTTATATTAATAAAAGCTAAGATATTCGCTATATTAATATAAGTAGTAAAAGACTTTAACTTAGATATAATAAAAGTAGTAATAAGATTAAGAAACTAATTAAACTTAAATTTATAAATAACTTTATTAGCTAACTATTTAATAACTAAGATACTAAAGTTTATAATTAACTATAGTTAAAAAAAAGTATTAGACTATAATTTAAATCTCTTTAATTTAATTATAAAGAAACGTAATATAATTTCTATAATTTAATTTATTCTCTTACTCTATCTATTCGTTTAGAAATAATATACTATTAAGTATAATAGCTTTATCTTTAGGCGCTTAAAAAGTTTAGTTTAAAGCTTAAAAAGAAATTTAAAATCTTAATTAAAAAGAATTATCTTAAATATATCTTAGTCTTTTAGTTTTAAACGCTCTAGTAAAGTAGTAGTCTATTTAATTACAATTTAAATAGATTTCTCTAGTAGAACGATAATTCTTTTACTAAATTTATATATTATTAATATAGTATAGTTAAGTTCTTCTAGTAATAGTAATATTATAAGAATAAAGTTAATAATTAAAGTATAAAAGAAAATTAATAGATTATAAATAAATTATATAGATTTATAAGATATATATTAATATATTTAATAGACTAAGTATTTAAGATAGTACTTTAAATAGTCTTTAAGATATTATAATAATCTATATATATACTATAAGCTAGCTACTCGCTTATAGTAGTCTATAAATTCTATATATTCTTTCGTAATATAAGTAATATTTAAGATTTTCTTTACTATTAATTTAGATATATATAGACGCTTTATTTTAATAGCTTTATTAATATAATATATTAGCTATTTTCGTAATAAGAATTTCTTTACTATTAATTTAAATATAGTAGTTTTATTAAAACGCTTAATTTTCTTTCTACTAGTTATAGCTATTATAGAGTCTTTAATAATCTTATTATTAAAGACTTTCGCGATAATTTCTTTAATAGCTATTATAGTAGAATTTTTTATTACTATAGCTATCTTATTACTAAAGGCTTTTATAGTAGAAAAGATAACTTCTTCTATAAATATAGTAATAGTAACCTAATTTCTAAGAATTTCTTTAGTAATAGCTTCGTCTAAAATAAAAGAAAGTTTAGCGATATTTACGTTATTATATAAGACTTTCTAATAGAGTATAAGAATAACTTTAATTTAAAAAGAATCTAATAGATAGCTCTTTACGATTTATTCTTTAAATTTCTTACTTATCTTAACGAGCGTAGTAATATAAGTATAGCTATATAGCGTATTAAGCTTAGTATACTTTAGCGAAAGAGAAGTATCGTTATTACTTACTAAATATAATAAAGTATTAAAAATAACGTTTTACTTATTAAACTTATATTAAATATTAAGATTAAACTACTATAAATACTAAGATACTCTAATAAATCTAAGATTAAGTTAAATTATCGACGTTATAATAAGAGAAGCTTATCTAGTAATATCTACTATAGCGAAGTAATCGATATAAATTACGACTTTAGACTTCGAGAATTTAATAAGATAACGAATTTTCTAAATAGTTTAGATAAGCGTAGCTATCTCTAACTCTATTAATTAATAATTTTTCTTAATATTAGTAAAAAGTCTACTTAAAAATATAATTAGACGGATTCTTAAGCGCTTTTTAGATATTATATAGTTAGTACTAAAAGTTAAAGATAAGATTTTAAAAAGATTTAATAACTTTATATTAGTAGTAATAACTTCTTTCTAGTTATAATAGATTACTATTTAGACTACTATCTATTCTAAAGTCGCGTTTCTTAGAAGTATTAAGATTAACGTAGAGAATTTAGCTAGAATTAAAGTAAATTAAATAATAAGACTTACTAAGTAGCTTTTAAAAAGTAAAAAAGACTTTTATTTTTATTTCTATAGAATAAATAATTTAAATATTAATTAAGAAAGACTTTCTTTTATAATTACTTTTAAATAAAGACTTTAATAGCTTAGTTTTTCGCTTCTATAGAACCTTAAAGATATATATATACTATTTAATATAGTATCTAAGATATTCGATTATACTAAGATAGATTTTAAGTTATATTAAGATAAGAAGAAACTTAAGCTTACTAATTACTATAAGTTATTCTATAGATATAGATAATTTAAAGAAATTAATACGCTAATCTAGTAATTATATATTAAAATATTCTAGAAAAGACTTAATAGTCTTAAGAGTTATATCGATATATAGAAAAAGAGTAAAAATTTATTAAAAATAAGAAATATAATTCTCTAAGATCTTTAAAAATATTATAATATTATTAATATAATTCTTAATAAATTTCTTAAAAGATCGTAGTAGACGATTCGTTTAGTATTAAATATAGGCTAGCGAATTATAGTAGTCTATTAAAGAGAAATTAAAAGTCTTCTAATCGCGATATATTATAATAGTCTATTTATATTAATTTAAAGAATAAACTTACTATAAATAGAAGAATAAGATACTATCGACATATATTATAAATAGATACTCGAAAATAAGAGCTATAAATTTAGTTTAAAGTAGTAAGAAATATATATTTTTAATAAAAATTTAATTAAGTTTTTAAATATCTACTACTAGATAATTATACTTAGTATTATTAATTAAGATCTTATAAACTATAAAGATAGAATAATAGAACGAAGTTAATTACTTTATAAATTCTAATCTATCTTATAATTATAGTTTATTAAAGACTTCGTTAATAATAGCTTAATCTTTAATTCTTAAAAAATAGATCTTTAGTTTCTCGATAATCTTTAATTCTTAATTAGCTCGTAGTAGAATACGTATTTAATTCTTCTTAAATAGCTTAATAAAGTTATCTCGATCTTTTTAAATCTTAGTAAATTCTTCTACTATAGTAGCTAGCTTAATAATAACTTTTAATATTCTATAAATTATTACTTTAATTTAATAATATAATCTCTAAAGATAATCTATAGAAGACTTTATTAAATTAAGATAAAAGAATTCTAATAACGATATTTTTCTTACTAGCTAGTATAATAAAGATTATCTTACTTTAAGTAGACTTATAAGTCTACTTTAGTAATTTAATTATCTTTCTAGATTCGTTATAGAATCTACTTAGAACTTTTAAGATAGCTAAACTAACTAATCGAAGTTATTTCGTACTAGAATAATATAAAAAGAAGAGTCTATTATAGTAGTAAATAAAGCGATAAAGTATCTAGCTACTAATTTAAATATATAATTATTAAAAGATAATTCTAGTTAAGTAATTAATATAGCTATTAAAATACTATATTCTTTTTACTCTAACTATTCGGCGTTTAGATTATAGTATTCTATATAGTCTCTTAGATTATATAGCTACTTATAATTAACTAAGTAATTATCTACTTTTAATAATAGCTATATAAGAATAAGTTAAAACTAAAGTTATAGCCTTAAATATTACTTTCTACTTAATAAAAGATCTTAGTAGAGATAGTATTTTAAGCTTAAATATAATAAAATAGCTACTAAGATAATCGATATATATAAAAAGAATTAGATTAATTTACTTAAGTACTAAAATATTTATTCTAATAAGTATCTTAACTTTTAAGTTATCTACTATAAATACTTATTATCTAAGTAATACTTCGATAGATCTACTATTAAAAATATAATTTTCGAGTATATAAATATTAAGATTTACGAATTTTATAATAATATATCGATCTAACTCGATTTTATATACTATAAGTAATAATTTATACTATAGAATTCTATATTTTAAAAGCTAATTTCTAAAAAAAGAGCGATCTATAAGCGTTACTAAGTATTTAGTATTCTAGTAAATTAACTTAGCTACGATATTAAGACTTAGCTTAATTCTAATATATAAATAATAATAGAGCTATAAAAGATATTTAGATAGCGAGATAATAAAAAGCTTTTACTAAGTAAGAGTTAATTTAATAATTTCTATAAAAGTATAATTTATAGTAGTATAATTTACGTAAATATTAAAAATTATTAAAGGCTTCTATAAGAACTATTTATAATATTCTAAACGTAGATACTTATAAAGTTAATTCTTAAAAGAAAATTATACTTAATAGCGTTAATAGCTAATACTTCTTATTATAATTAAACTAGTAAAGTAAATATTAGACTAATATAAGTCTTCTTTATATAGATAGTAATATTATAGATTATTATTTTTATAGAAGCTTTTTTTAGTTTTCTTATATTCTTTTAAAGTAGTAGTAGTATTCTTCTCGCTTACTTTAACGAGATTTAAATTCTTAACTTTCTTAACTTCTTAATAAGTAGCGATATATAGTCTATTTCTTTAAAAGTTTTTCGTAGATACTTAAATATATTTAGAAGCTTACTATTCTTACTTTATATACTCTCTTTATAGAGATTTAGAATAGCTATTTCTATTAAGATAACTTAGCGAATCGTTTATAGATACTAGAGTCTAAAACGAAGACTATAATTAATTATTATTATAGCTTAAAAAAGATCTTTAATTCTAATAGCTTTAGAAAGATAGCTAACTAGATTAATATAAAGAAAAATATTAATTTTAGATTACTAATATAAAAGATCTAAATAGTATTTAATATTTAGTTTTTAATTATCTAAATAACTAAGACTAAGATTAATACTAATTTTACTTATTTTTATTTTAAAGTTAAGAAGACTACTACTAGCTATAATCTAACTTATTTTTAGTAATATTATAAAAGGCGCTAGCCTTAAAGTCTAGCTAATTAAGAAAGTCGAAAAGATTAATACTAGAATTAGACTTAGTAAGAAGTATTCGAAATTTCTAGTATATCTTAATATAGACTAGTAGAAGCTAATTATATAATAATAAATAAGTCGTTTTAGTATATTTAATAATATTCTATATATACGTATATAACGTACGTTTATTTTTAGTATTTTATAGAGTATAAGAATAGCTATCTAAAGCTTTTTATACTTTCGAGTCTTTCTTCTTAAAGTATTTAGTAAGAGCCTAATATTAATATTTTATAGAGGCTTTACGTAGTAAGTTCTTTTCAAGTTTATTAAGCTCCGTAAAGTATTAGATTAAGATATCGCCTTAAAAAGCTTAAGTAATATATAAATAAACTTCTACTTTACTATAAATCTTAATAAGATTCTTAATATAGTTAATCTATATAAATATATTATAATAGTAGATATAATATTCGGAGCTAATAATAAACTTATTATAGTTACTTTCGTAGTTAGAATTAAAGTAGTATAGATTCTTAGCTTTTAGCTTCTTAAACTATAAAAGATTAAAATTAGAATTAAAAGTTATTAAAGTAGTAAATCTTATTTTCTATAATATTATCTATATACTAGTCTAGATAATTTACTATATAGTAGCTATTATTACTAGATCTATAATAAATATAAATTAAATAAGTTCTCTATTATTTAATATAGTATTTTAAGTCTTAAATAGCGATAAGATTAATATATTAACTCTATTAAAAATAGAGATATTTCTAATAGAAAAAGAAGAGAAAAGAAGCTTAAAAAGTTTATATATAGCTATATTAAACTACTTAAGAGAATTTAAAAGAATAATTTTATTAATAATCTAGTTAAAAGACTAGAGAAGTAGTTTAGCTAACTCGAAATAAAACCTAGTATATTAATCTCTACTAAAAGCTTTAGTAGACTAAAAGAATATAACTTAGAAAGTTAGATTATAAGATAATAAACGTAGTAATTTATAGTAAACTTTAGATTATAAAGATAATAATAATTTATCTTAATAAACTCTTTAAGTTAAAAGATTAAGATTATAATAATTCGATCTATAGTAATAGTATCTATATTAATCTAAATATAATATATTAGCTTCGAAAGTATAATAGAATCTACTACTACTAAAAACTTTTTAAAAGAAAATTTTCTAAAAGACTATAATAGAAATAGATAATAGACTATAATAATAAATATTTAGAAAGATAATAAATAAAGTAGAAGTAGAAATAGAAGTAATAATAATTACTACTTTAGAAATACTATAGAAGACTTCTTAAATATTACGAACGTACTTTAGAAATTAGATATTTATAACTATATATTAGATTCCTAGCTATATATTAGATCTATAGAGTATTTATTAATTATTAACTTATTTCTATTAATATATAGACTAGCGGGAATTTCTTTTATTATTTAAACGTTCTTTTTTTATACTATATTTACTTTCTATTTAGTTATCTTATTTAATTTACTTCTATTAGACTTAACTCTAAGTATAGTTTTAATATTATAACTAGATTATCTATTCTTCTATTTATACTAATAAGTAAATAGTAAAAGAAAATTATTATCGAGATTATTATAAAGATATTTTAATATTAGATTATTAAGTATTTAAGTATAATCTATCTATAGATAAAACGAACTATTCGTAGCTAAAACTTATTAACTATAAGAAAAACTCCTTATAAAAAGATATCGCTATATATATATAAGTACTCTAGTATTTATATAAATAATCTCTCTTAATAAAGAAATAAACTTTATTAAGAAATAAAGAAGAAAGATATAGAAGATTATTAATAAATAAAGTCTACTATCTTTAATATCTCTAAAGTAACTTTTAATTATTAATTTAAAATATAAAAGTCTTAGCGCCTTTAGAAGTACTCTAAATTTAGCTTTAAAATTAACTCTTTCTTCGCTTTATATCTAACTTCGCCTAAATATTCTTTCTTAAGTAGTTAAGAAATTACTCTATTAAGCTATTATTATTTAAAAGAATACTATTTAAATTATTATTAATCTTCGTAGTATCTTAAACGGCTAAGAAATAAGAGTACTAAATAATAATAATATACTATAACTTTAATATATTAAAAATTTAGAAGAAGAGACTACTTTACTAAATATAATAGAACTTTAGAAGTCTCTTTAAAATATTTAGAAAGAAGTTAATAATCTTTTAAAGTAGATAAAAGAATAAAAAGTTTTAATAATTCTAAAGAATAGAAAAAATCTTAATCTTAATATAAATTTATAAAATATTAACTTTTCTAAAGAATTAATTTAATTAGTAGTAAGAGATACGATCTCTATACTAAAAATAATTTAAACCTTATATAAAAAATAAGATATAGAGATTTATAATATTTATTAATTAAATTAATATAATATAATAATTAACTACTATAAAAAGAAATATATAGTAAATAAGACTAGAATTCTTAAACTTAAATAAGCTTAAAAAGTATATAGAATCTAGAAAGAAGAGTTTAATTAACTTTAAAATTAACTAATAATCTTAAAATAAGAAAATAAAAATCTTAAGAAGATATAGAGAATATAGCTTTAATAGAAGACTATAAAGATTATAAAATTAATAAAGATCTCTAACTCTTCTATCTTTATAAATAATAATAATTCTATATAGAATAAGTAGTACGTTAAGATAATTAAGAAGCTTATTATTAATATTAATTACTTCTTTTATAAGTTAGCTAAAATTATTTATACTCTAAATTATATTAACGGAGATATTAATAAAGTAACTTATAATTAATAATATAAGAACGCCTTTAATCTTTATTAAACTCTTAAAGATATCTTTAATTACTTAAAAGAATTATTTAAAAATTAGTATTATAAAGTTATCGCGAAGTAAGAATATAATAACTTAGCTATAGTTATAAAAGATAGCTTTTAATTCTTTTTTTATAAGTTTACTTAATTAGCTAATATTCTAGACTATAGCCTTAATAATTATTATATTATTTTATTAATAAAGAGAAAGCTTTTCTCTTATCTTTAAAATTATTTAATAAATAAAGTATTTATTATTATAAAAGAATATCGAGATTATCTCTATTATCTAAATAATAATTAGCGAGCGGACTAAAAGAATAAAGTTAAGTTTAAAAAGATAAAAAAGACTTCTTAAATAATATTTATCTCTAGTTAGCGTATTATTATAATATTAATAGCGCTAGTCTTAATAACTTTATATATAGTAATAGTTTCTACTTATATCTTTTTTTAATCTAATTCTAATAAGAATTACTAGACTTATAAGAAAGTAAATTACTTACTAAATTAATATTCTTTTAATATATTTTAAATTATTTCTAAATATATAGCTTAGTTAGCTATTTAGGATATTAAGATCTATAAAGTAAAAATTAATAAAATCTTAAATAAAAAAGAAGATCTTAATATTAATTAAATATTCTTTAATAACAATATAAAAAACTAGCTACTCTTATTAAAAGTATAATAAAAATTAATAAAGTATATCTTATAAATAATTTTAAAAATCTATATATATACTATCTCTTTTTAATAGACGCTAAGCTTTCTTTTTAATAGAAAATAGTCTTACTAAAAGCTTTTACTAACTTCGAGTATACTAGAGTATATTATATTATTAATATTAAGTATATCTTAGAAATCTATTAAGTACTAGATATAATAATAAGATCTATTATCTCTAAACTATTAAAAGAATATAATAATAAACTAGTAAAGAACTTTATTATATAAATAATTTATCTATATCTCTTTATTAATAATTATAAGAAAAGTATAGTACTACTTCTTCTAATACTATTAAGTTAGTGTTATCTTATTATTAAGAAGCTCTAAATAAATAAATATTAAGTTCTCTTAAACTATTAGCGAAATAAGTTACTTTTCTAATCTAATTATTATAGTTATAATAGTACTAAATCTATAGATTCTAATAACTTATTTAGTCTTTTTTTAGAGCTATCTTTATTTTTTAAAAAGAAGAAGATTTCTCTTAGATCTATATATTAAAATAAGAAAAAAGAACTAAATTTTTAAAAGAAAAAAATTTTAAAAAAATAAAATAAAGATCTTTTAATATTAAGATTCTATATTAATTTTAATATTAATATTTATACTATTAAAGCTACTTTCTATCTTACGCTTTATAAGAATAAGAATATTAAGACGTTCTTATTAAACTATATTAAGATTACTAACGTACTTATTAAGTATAAGATCTATTAGTTTAACTTTATTTAAGTTAGTAAAATAATTATTTTAAGTTCTAAAGAAATATTTTAGAGACTATCTTTTAAGTACTATAAATTTATAAATATTTTTAATTATTTTAGAATAAGTTAATTATCTTCTTATCGTTTTTATAATATAAAGATTAAGCTTAATATATCTAAACTTAATATTAATTTATTTTAAAGTAGAATTTACTCTTTTCCGCTATATAAACTTTAGAAAGTTAAAGAGTATCTAAATAAATATCTTAATAAGAGCTTTATTATACCTAGTTAAGTACTATTCTTATTATTAATTCTCTTTATAAAGAAGTTAAATAGAGATCTATACTTTTATATTAACTATTAAAGACTTAATTAACTTATTAAAAAGAATAAATATTTAATTCTACTTATTAATAAGATACTTAGTTAAATATAGAGTTATAAATATCTTATATAACTTAATATTATTATTATATTTAATAAGATCTATATATATTTTAAGAGCGAGAACTATACTATATTTATTATATCTCTTAAAGTATATAAATATCGAGTTATATTATTTAGATTAATAAATAGATCTATTATATTCTAGTAATATATAAATAGAGTTCTATTTAAATTTCTTAATAAGTTCTATTAAATCTATTTAGACGATATTTTTATCTATAATAAGACTTGAAAGAAGTATATAAGATACGTAAAATAGATTCTTTAAAAGCTTTAAAAGATAGAGTTATAAATAGATATTTTTAAATATAAGTTTTATATATAAAAAGCGAAGTTTCTTAAACTTCTAATTTTTATAAAAGGCCTTAAAGTTAATTTATTTAAGATATAAATTATAATAAATTAGGCTATTTCTATCTACTTAAAAGAGATATAGTTCTTTATAAGATTCTATAATTTTTATTATTAATTTATTAAGAGCTTCTCTAAGATTACTAGATTATTAATATATCTTATAAGAAAGAAAGTACTCTTTAATTAGAACTTTAACTATTAAAAAGTATTTAAACTTCTTAAAAAGACTATAATTAAAGTCTCTACTCTTCGCTATTTTAATAAAAATTATTAAATTATTTTAAAGATAGATTTCTTTAACTATATTAATAAGAGTATTCTATTATAATATAATAATAAGAGAATTCTCTATTTAGTTATCTTTTATAATAAGAATCTTACTTTTACTAAGTATAATTATTAGATTTATAATAAAGAACTTTTTATAATTATTTATTATCTAGAATATTAGAGATTTAAGCTAGAATATATTAATATTCTAGTTAAAATCTTTACTAATTATAAGAACTTTATATACTTTATAAAAGAATATAATTTAAGTTAATATTAAGCGAGATATCTAGATCTTTTATTAGAATTTAATATTAAAATCTAATTTTATTTTAAACTTTAGAACTTTAAAATTAATACTTTTATTAAAATAGCTAATTCTAAGTCTTAGGTCTTAAATAATAATCGTTTAAAATAAATATATTAAATAATTCTTATATCTAATTAATTAGAACTTAATAATATAGAAATTTTAATAGTTAATAACTCTATCTATTATTAAATTTACGAAGTTAATTAGAATAATACTATATATACTAAACTATATTAAGTTAAGAAAGAAAATAAAGAAAAAATCTATAGTATCTCTCTTTTAAAATATTAAATCTATAATAGAGTTCTCTACTATACTTATCGCGTTTAACTATCGAAGTTAATATATACTAAGATTATTTATAAAGTTTATAATTAGTTAGTATATAGCTATTCTAGTATATAATAAATTAAAAAATTACTTTATAAAGAGTATTATTAAAGAGATATAAAGAATATTATTACTTAATATATTTATAACTATTATATATATTATCGTATTAAGGTCTCTTAAAATTAATAGTATAATCTTCTATAGTCGCTATCTATTTTCTAGAAGCGTTAATAAGATATTAGTATAAACTTTATTACTAATCTCTTAATATTAGAATAATAGAACTTAATCTATATTCTAATAAATAAATTAATTAAAGAATATTATTATATTCTTTATATTATTAAGAAAGATAAAACTACTATTAAGATTACTATATAAATACTTATTAAAAAGATTTTTAAACTATATAGCTTTCTACTTAGTATTATCTTTAATAAAGAATTATAGTTTATAGCTACTATCTAGAAGTTCTTCTATTAATAACTTAGTATAGAGACTAAACTATTAATTATATTCTATTTAGAAACTAATAAATAAACGAAGCGTATAAATTAGAATTTAGAATATTACTTATAAACTTATTATAATTATATATAGAATAACTAAGCTAAATAACTTTCTATTATAAAATTTATAAATAATAATACTTAGTTAGTCTCTATTAAGATTATACTATTTTTTATTAATAAGGAATTTAATTCTTATATAAACTTCTTTATAGATTTAATAAATTATAAAACTACTTACTAGCGACTAAATACTACTAAGATAGTAGATATTTCTAATTATATAAAAAATATTCTTATTTATATTAGATAAAATTTAGAGTATACTTAGAAGAGTATAATTATATAGATAAATAAGTATTATCTTAATATTAAGTTTAAGAAAGACGATATAATCTTCTTAGATAATTATAATATTAAAATTATATACTTATTTAAGAAGCTAGAAAATAAGAAAGAGAAATCTTTTAAAGTAATTAAAATTATAAAATCTATATATAAGCTTTAGCTCTCTTTTATAATAAAGATTTATTTTATCTTTAATTTTAAATTACTTTTATTTATCTTTATAAATTCTTTATCTAGTTAGAAGAACTCTTCTATATAGCTAATTAAGATATTTAAGAGTAATAAATAAATTATAAAGAATATTTTAAACTCTAGATATTACTATAGTAAACTATAATACTAAGTAAGATAAAAGAATAATAATAATATATTTACTTAGTAGAATACTAATAATAATAAATTTAAAAGAGTCTAGAACGTAGTTAATAATTATTATAATAAGTATTTAAAAAACCTCGGTCTATATAATATAATTATTAAGTTAAAAAGACTCTATTATTTTTATAATCTTCGAAATCTTACTACTATTCTAATTATTATTATTCGTTAATAATATAATATCTACTCTATAGTTATAGTATATAGTTAATAGTTAGAGTTAATTTATAAAAATATTAGCTAATCTAGATCTAATATCTTTAAGATAGTCTCTAATTAATAATCTAAAATATAAAAGTCTTAACGCCTTTATAAGTACTTTAAATTTAGCTTTAAGATCTTACTTATTAAGTATTTAATTCTTTATTTCTTAAGTATCTACTATTCGATAATAATATTATATAAAGCTCTCTTATTATCTAGCTATTATTACTATAGTTAATAATATTCTATATAGTTATATAATATCGTTATTAGATTTTATCGTCGTTACTAATAATCTTATTTAAAATTAGATATTAGTATTTAGTAAAAAAGAATTTTAGTTAAAGAAATTAATATTTAATTAAAGTTCGAGTATTAAGTTAACTCTACTTTAAATTAATTAAAGATTTTTATTTAAACTCTTCTCCGCTACGTTTAAATATTATAATCTTTTAATTATATTTATTTATAGTTATAACTTAGTTAATTTTTAATTAAATTATATTATTCTTAAATACTCTAATAGTTATAATATATCTTTTGCGATAACGCTAGTTAGAACTACTAATATATTACTCTCGCTATCGCTATCGCCGCTAAAGAAGATTCTATAGTAATAGAAATATTACTACTTATAAAGAAGAGTACTATTATAAATATACTCTAGAAATTAAATATTTATAGCTATATATTAAGTTTCTAGCTATATATTAGATCTATAGAGTATTTATTAGTTATTAACTTATTTTTATTAATATATAGACTAGCGAGAATTTCTTTTACTATTTAAGCGTTCTTTTTTTATACTATATTTACTTTCTATCTAGTTATCTTATTTAATTTACCTCTATTAGACTTAACTCTAAGCACGATTCTAATATTAAAAGGCTAATTAAAAGACTTCTAAAAAGACTATAATAGATAAAGAACTATAGCTATAAATAATAGAAATAACGTTAAAAATAAATATCTAGAAAAGTAACGTAATAGCGAAAGTAATTAATAAAGAATCTTTTAAAAAGAATATAGCTAGTAAGTAGATAATAATATTACTACTATTCTACTATAGTATAGAGTTAGAAAGTAATATATAAGAAACTTAATTATTTCTATAAAGAAATCTCTATCTAAGTAGCTTTAGCTACTCTTTTTAAATTAAAAAAAGACTATTTCGACTACTCTTTCTATATTAGAAAACGTCGTTTCGAACTCTAAATCTATAAAAGTAGAATTCTTTTATAATATTTATTATATCTAGTTAAGTACTATTTTTATTACTAGTTCTCTTTATAAAGAAGTTAAATAGAGATCTATACTTTAATATTAACTATTAGAGACTTAATTAACTTACTAAGAAAAATAAGTATTTAATCTTACTTATTAATAAGATACTTAGTTAAGTATAGAGTTATAAATATTAAAATACTATATTCTTTTTACTCTAGCTACTCGGCGTTTAGATTATAATATTCTATATAGTCTCTTAGATTATATAGTAACTTATAATTAACTAAGTAACTATCTACTTTTAATAATAAATATCTTACGTAGCTCGATATTATTACTATACTTAATAAGATTTATATATATATCTTAAGAGTAAGAACTATTAAAAGTAGATAATTACTTAGTTAATTATAAGTTACTATATAATCTAAGAGACTATATAGAATACTATAATCTAAACGTCGAGTAGCTAGAGTAAAAAGAATATAGCGATTTAATAAGAACTATACTATATTTATTATATCTTTCGAAGTATATAAATATTAAGTTATATTATTTAGATTAATAAATAGATTTACTAAATTCTAGTAATATATAAACGAGATTTTATTTAAATTTCTTAATAAGTTCTATTAAATCTATTTAAATAATATTCTTATCTATAGTAAGACTCGAAAGAAGTATATAAAGTATATAAAATAGATTCTTTAAAAGCTTTAAAAGATAGAATTATAAATAAATATTCTTAAATATAAGTTCTATATATAGAAAACGAAGTTTTTTAAACTTTTAATCTTTATAAAAGACCTTAAAGTTAATTTATCTAAAGTATAAGCTATAATAAACTAGACTATTTCTATTTACTTAAAAGAGATATAAATTTTTATAGAATTTTATACTTTCTATTACTAATTTATTAAGAACTTCTCTAAAATTACTAAACTATTAATACGTTTTACGTAGAAAGAAGTACTCTTTAACTAAAACTCTAATTATTAGAAAGTAGTTAAACTTCTTAAAAAGATTATAATTAAAGTCTCTACTCTTCGCTATTTTAAAAGAAATCGCTAAATTATTTTAGAGATAGATTTCTCTAACTATATTAATAAAGATATTTTATTATAATATAATAAATATAGACTTATAAATTAAATTTATAAAAGTTAATTTAAACTACTAACTATCGAGAAGATTCTACTAAATAGAATTAAATTTAAGTATAAGTAGTATTTACTCTTCTATCGTAATTAAAGAAATATATATATATTAAATACTTTATAAGTATATAGAAAGAATTAATTAAATAGAATTAAATTTAAGTATAAGTAGTAATCTTTCTCTACTTTAATAACTACTCTATTAAATACTTTAATAAGTACTTATTAGCTTCTAATAAGTACTTTATTAAGTACTCTATTAAGTATTCTATTAAGTATTTTAATAAGTACTTATTAGCTTTTAATAAGTATTCTTAATAAGTACTCTATTAAGTACTCTAATAAGTACTTTAATATGTACTTTATTAAGTACTCTAATAAGTACTCTATTAAGTACTCTAATAAGTACTTCTAATAGATCGTAACTTATAGACCTCCTCTTAATATAGAATACTAGAGAGCGAGACCGCGTTCTTACTAATAATAGCCTGGTTTCTAATCGATTTCTCTATAATATCGCGTTAGTTTAGATCTTAACTAGAAGGAAAATATATATCTAATTAAGTAGATTATTAAGTATCTAACTAATACGTTAGATTTACTATAAGAGAATAGAGAATAAGATTTTATTCTTATTATAGATAGCTATATTATTACTAGTATAGCTATCTTTCTTCTCTATAATATTCTTCTTCTCTTACTAGCGTAGATATATATTATTATTATAGATATATATTATTATTACTAAGTATCTAGCTAACGCGTTAATTTGCTATAAGAGAATAGAGAGCGAGATTATATTCTTACTATAAATAACTATATTATTACTAGTATAGCTATCTTTCTTCTACGCTACGTAACGAGATAGAGTACCTCGATAAGGTTTTAGAAAAAGACGGAGTTAAGATAAAGAAATAGAGTAGAAGAGCGAGATTCTAAAAAACTCTATCTTAGCTTAAAAGCTTTAAATTAAGATAAAATAGATCTTATTATCTTATTATATTTATAAATATAGTTTAGTAATTTAAATAAGTTTTTATATATAATTTTATTTTATAACTACTATTTAGCGTTTTATTTATATAGATTTTAAAGTATAATTATTAATTTTCTATTATTTTTAAATTCTAATTATCTTTCTAATTATAATTTAATATATAATTATCTTTTAAAATTAATTATAATAATACGTTTTTTTTACTCTTCTTTATAATTTCTATACTTCTTATTATAGAATATAGATAAGTAATATTTATATTATTTATAAAATTTAAATAATAATCTCTTTTAAAAGATTCTTCTTTTATATTCTTTTTAAATTATTATCTTAAAGTATTATTAAGGTTATTATTATCTTATTATATCTTTTTAGCGAATTAGTTATTCTTTTTATCTTTTATTTAAATCTATATTTTTAATCTTAATATTTAGTTTTTATCTTTTTTTTTTATTATTACTTAAATATTAATAGTAAAGACTCTTAATATATATAATCTTTTTTATACTTTCTTCGCCTTTATTATTTATATTAAAAACGTATTAGTTTCTATTATTATTAAAATAATTATATTAATAGAAAATATATTAATAATAAATTAAATTTTAATTTTTAATCTTTTTTCTTTTTATCTCTATTTTTCTCTTTATTATTAATATATTAATTATTTATAATAGTCTTTATTTTATTTCTTTATATCTTTATTTTCTTATTAAGCTCTTCTTTTAAAAGAGTATTATCTTTATAAAGATTCTTATAATAATATAACTCTTAATTCTTTTTATAGAGATATTAATTAAATATTATTATTAAGTAAAATATCTTAGAATTATAATACTAATTATTATAATAGATATTTCTAGCGATATTAAATATATATTTATTATTAATCTTAATAGTAAATAATATAAGAATATTATAAATAATATTACTTATTATTAAAAAGCGCTTATTAAGAATTTTCTATATTTTAATAATATTACTATTAAGTTAGAATACTACTTTATATTAGCTAAAACTATAGTAATTAGAAAAATATTTAGAATAGTACTTTATATATCTTCTTTTCTATACTAATTAAACTTATTAACTAATATTAATAGAGTTTTATTATATAATACTAATAAATAGATATCTAGATCTTATAGATAATTATATTATAATTTTATAATATAAATTACGTTAAATATTAATTAATTAGAATTTTTTTTAACTTTTTTAAGAATTCTTTTAAAGATAATTTTAATAAATATTATTTTAATTCTAATTATTCTTATTCTAGATATTAAAAATCGAGGTCTTATATTTAGAATCTAATAGTATAACTTTATTATAAAGATCTTTTAAAGAATTCTAAGTTTTTTTATAATATTTTAAAAGTTTCTTAAATACTATATTTAAGAACTTATATATTATAATCTTTTATAGTATATACTTTTTTTTTAATTAATTTTTAGCGTTATCTAGATAATTAAAGAGTTAATTATAAATCTTAAAGATCTAGTATAAAGTTATAACTTTAATAGTACTAATTAACTATATAAAGATATAGAAGAATTTAATAATATTTATTAAATATTTAATTTATAATTATTTTAGAATAA
>JAEUBB010000400.1:14230-30730 GCA_018257885.1 Parmelia sp. 050094
GGGCAGTCTCCACAAGCGTATAGTGGGCAGCCAGCCAATTCTACTGCAACAAGTCAAGGGCAGGTACCGTACTTTCCGCCACCTCCTGTGTCTACTCGTGACATCGGTGGCCAAAGATCTGATGAAGAAGATGCGGCCCGTGGAATGGGCGAGTACGTAGCGCCACCAGGCAGTCATCACCAATATCGCGAGCGTTTCGAAGAAGAGGCGGCAACTCTACAAGAAAACGTGATGGAACGATTTGAAGCCGGTCGGCAATACATGAGCGGCAACGAACACTATGGCAAGCTTCATGGTCACTCTCAAGAAGCCGGCATACCCTGTCAGATCGTCAGAAGCTGTACCAAATGGAGTCATGGGATACCAACCGAGCATTCAATCGCAAATGCCTACATCAGCGTTATTGAGAACAGTCGCCACTTTGTGTACATCGAGAACCAATTCTTTATCACAGCTTGCACAGACGCTCAGAAGCCGGTCAAGAATAAGATTGGCGCGGCGATTGTCGAGCGGATCCTACGTGCAGCAAGGGCAGGCGAAAAGTACAAGATTATCGTGATCATTCCCGCAGTTCCAGGCTTCGCTGGAGATCTCAAAGACGACGCCAGTCTTGGAACTCGGGCTATCATGGAGTTCCAGTACAATTCCATCAATCGTGGTGGACACAGTATCATGGAAATGATCGCCAAGGAAGGGTACGATCCTACCGAGTACATCCGCTTCTACAACTTGAGGAATTACGACCGAATTAATGTCAGCGGATCAATGCAGAGCGTCGAGAAGAAGAGTGGCGTGAATTATGAAGATGCGCGATACGAGCACGATGCTGCCGTAGAGCTACCTGCCGCAGATCGTGGCGTGCAGTCTGCAGGTCGTCAAAACTATCAGCGGTATCAACAAGCAACGACGAACATGAATCTACAGCAAGGACTGGACACCGGAGACTGGGATTCGGTTTCTGAATGCTACATGCTTGGAGGTAAAGACATCCGGGGTGTTCCTTGGGAGAGTGGGGGTGTTCCTGAAATCCAAGCATTCGTTAGTGAGGAGCTTTACATCCATTCAAAGGTGAGCTAGCTTGAGCTATCGATGGCCAGGAGCTGATTTGTGAAAGGTGCTGATTGCCGACGACCGTATCGTCATCTGCGGGTCTGCCAATCTCAACGACCGCTCACAGCTTGGCGATCATGATTCAGAGATCGCCTGTATCATCGAAGATCCTACCTCCATTGACTCGTACATGGATGGCAAGCCCCACCGAGCATCAAGATTTGCAGCTACCCTTCGGCGACAGCTTTTTAGGAAGCACCTGGGTTTACTTGTGCCTCAGAACATGGAACAACCAAACCAAAATTTCGAACCAATCGGTATCCCTAACGTCTATGACTACGGTTCCCGCGAGGACCAAACCGTGATGGATCCAATGTCGGACGAATTTCTCGACTTGTGGAACAACCGTGCCCAGACCAACACCAACGCATTCGGCAAAATTTTTAACCCTGTCCCACACGACAGTGTACTAACGTGGAAAGACTATAATGCGTTCTACGAGGTCTTCTTCAAGGATTCGGCCGAAAACGCTGAGGGCAAGGATCTAAAGAAGCCAGCCAAGTACAAGTGGGGTCACGTGGTTGAATCGAACTTCTCGCCAGGCGACCAAGGTACAAAGGAGGTGAAAGACCTGCTGAGCACCATCAAGGGAACTCTGGTGGAAATGCCGCTGCTGTTCCTGATCAAGGAGGACATTGCGAAAGAAGGAATCAGTCTGAATGCTTTCACTGAGGAAGTCTACACCTAGACGATAACCAGGAAATCGAGCAAGGGAGAAACCTGAACTGCTTTGCATACTTCGGTTGATTTTGGCTCTATAAAGCGAGCTGTACATTTCGTAAGGAGGTGTTGGGGAATTTACAATAGTTTGACCACACAACTTTTGCTGATATTTGCGTAGAGGCTAAAGGGCTAGACTGACATGTAGATAGCGTGAAGAAAAAAATCGCACAGTCATTGGAAGTAGCACAAGATCATTACAATCTCGCTTGCGTTGAGAACAATATCAAGGATCAATAATACCAAAGCTTCGGAATACGAACACGCTAGCGACGGATGCGGTAATATTGCACTTTTCAACCCGAGCACTGTGGGGGTGGCAACTGCCACCTTAAAAGGGCCCTAAGGGCCTAGCCTAGCTAGGCTAGACAACGCATATAAATAGATAGTTTTTATAGGAAGAATAGAAGTACTTTTATATATCTAAATAAGCTATTTTATAACTTTAAAGTTTAATACAAGACTACTAAAGATTTTTATAATATATAGATTAATATAAATAAAGAATCTTAAAAAATTTCTTTTATCTTTATTAAAATTAAATAATTTAAGTAAGAGAAGTTTTAATAAGCTAAATAATATTAAAGAAATATTCTTTACTAGTTAGAAAATTAGAATTTAATAATATCTTTATTATAAAATCTATATCTTTTTTAATATTTAAAAAAAAATATAAATAATTTATATTAAATTAATTTATAAAGCTACTCTTATATTTAAAAAGTATAATATTAAGTAAAGCTTACTTATTAAGTAAAGTTATATCTTCTTTTTTTATTTTTAAAATCTTAAATAACTTTAATTTTTATATAAGTTTAATAGAAAAATTCTCTATAATTATTACTACTCTTAATTTTAATTTTATTAATTTTAAGCTTACTTTAAAACTACTTTATTATTAAGAACTTATTTAATTAATTATTTACTCTTTAAGTATATTAATAATAATTATTTTATCTTCTACTTTATCTTTTATTTTATCTTTTACTCTATCTTCTATAAATATCTATATCTTAATTAAGTTTAAGATAAAAGAAATAATAAAGAGTATATTTATCTTTTATAAAAAAAAGAATAGCTATAAAGACTTTATAAAATATCTTAAAGCTATTAATTTTAAAGTAAAAAAGAAATATAAAAAGATTATAAAAATTATTATTATTAAATAACTAATTTTTTAATATTATCTAAAAGATAAGACTCTATATTAATATTAATATCTAAATATAGCTACTCGAGATAATTAATTAAAGCTCTTAAAAATCTTTAAGATTAAGTATTATCTAAAATTTAAAATTAAATAGAATTTAAATAAGTATTTTAATCTTCTATATAATTTAAAGTAAAAGAAGAAGTTAATCTTTTAATATATTAATAAAATAAAAAATCTTTATTAAAAATATTTAAAGTCTTTAAAAAACTTTATAGAAAATTAATTTTTAATAAACTTAATAAATAAATTTAAATTAAATATAATATAACTCTATTTAGTTAAAATAATTAAAATTACTTTCTTACTAATTATTAGATTTAGTTAGAATAGAACTAGGCTACTTAAGCTATATAATAAGCGAAGTATTATTAGAATACTTAATATACGTAGACCTGACAAGGCCTTAGTAAGTATATATACTAAGCTAAACTTTAGTAAATAAGCTTAAAAAGATAATTTCTTTTTAAGTTTTTTTCCTCTTTTTTAAGAATTAGTCTATTACTTTAGTACTATATACGAATATATATACTTACTAGTCTTATATTACTATAATACTTTAAGACTTAATTTAAGAATTATTTTTAATAATTCTAATTCTTTAACTCTTCTAAGGGGTAGTAATTTAGAATTAGTATAGTCTTAACGTTATAATTATAGTTATAATATATCTAAACTATAAGTAAATTCTCCTCGTTAGAAATAATATTAGACTAAAATATTAATATTATAGTATAACTTAAAGTACTAAAGTATATATCTAAGATTAATAAAAATAAGAATTAAGATAATAATCTTAATATTAATTTAGACTATAATAATAATAATAGCTAAGAATTAGAGATAAATCTAGACTAAAGTAATAAAGATTAGAAGTAATCTAAATTTATTATTAATAAATCTATAATAGAAGCTACTCGTTATTAAGATAAATTAGTAAAATAATACTATCTTAATACTCTTAATTAAGAGATTAAGTTACTAGAATAAGATATAATATCGAATACTTATATCTATAATATAAATAAGAATATAGAGTTATTCTTAATTATAAGTTTTAAGAGAATCTTAAATAGCGTATAAAAAAGTAATATTATAAAAAGATTTTAATATTAACTTTATTTAAAGAATCTTCTAATATATAAGAATAAGAATATCTATAAATATTATAACTAATATTATAAGATAGAGAAAAGATTTTATCTTAATATTAAATACTTTTATATTAAGTAAAATAAAATTCTTTAGATACTCTAGTTTATTAAACTAAATCTAAAAGAATAATAGTATATTATTAAGTTAAAAAACTCTAGTAAGTAATTTATTTAAAAGAAATTTAAAAATATATTTTTAAATTAAATTAAAGATCCTCTTAATCGTAGTCTTAACGTATTTTAAGCGTATTTAGACGCGTAGTAAAGACTAAATTAAATAATTTAATAGTTTAATATTTATCTAGCTTCTTTAGAATTATAAATAAATCTTTATATTAAAAGCTAACGAATAGTCTATTTATTTATAAGATTATAATCTAAGATTTAAATCGCTATTACTAATATATAATTAGTCTCTATAATAAGAAATAAGTTATTATTCTTAATAATACAATTAAAGACTAACTAGCGTAGAAGTAATATAAACTCTTCGCGAAGCTAATATATAAGTAATATATTAATCTTATATAAAAATTATAGAAAGTTTAACTAAAATTCTTTAGAACTATAGTTAAGAGGTAATTATTATAAATACTTCTCGCGAGAGTATAATAATAACGAATTTAAAAATAAGTTAAATCGCGAATAAAAAGAAAGAAATAAATATTTAAAAACTATTTAATACTATAATTATAATAAAATAGATTATTACTTAACTATTTATAAAAAATCTAAAAAGTTAAAAAATACTAATTAAGTTTCTATTAAATTAATAAGTAATTATAATATATATATAGTTAAAATAGAGAAAAAAGATAATCTCTTATTAAAAACTCTATATTAATAAAAGTAAAAAGAGAAGTAATCTTTATATTATTATTAATTTATAATAGTTATATTATTCTAGATTAGAATAGTTATAATATTATTACTATCTAGTTCTATTTAGATAATAGCGCTAAGATAAGTATAATTAGCTAGCGCTTTACTTTAGAATATAATCTAGCTAAGATTAATACTTCGCTTTTTATACTAAATTAAATAAATAGAAAGTTTACTTATTACTATAGAGCTTATATTATATTATTTATACTCCGTAATAGTTAGACGTATAAGAAATAATATAAATATATATTTTATATTATTAATAAAAAGAAGTTACCTCTAACTTTAAATCTTTCTATTATTAATAAGAAACAAATTAAAATTAATATTATAAAATAAACTTAGCGCTTTAATATAAATAAATAGTTATTTAAAATTTTAGAATTTTAAGAATTTATAAATTCTTTAAAGAGTTATAAGATTATCTATATCTTAGTAGTAATTAATATAGTCTTAATATAATCTAAATATATAATTAGTATATTATTAGCGAATAATATATATATAAGCGACGTAGTACTAGGGTTATAGATCTTAAAAGAGTTAAATAAATATAAGAATATATTTTTAATTAAGAAAGTAAATTACTTTCTATCTTATAAAGAATATAATTATATAATTAAGATTATAGCGAAGCTATTATTTAGCTCGCTATATAATTTATTTAATATTAAGCTAGTAACTTTAAAAAGCTATCTAGATAATATCTTAATTAAGAAATAAATTTAATATTTTACTAACTTAATTAGAGCGCTTATTCTCTTTATTTTTAAGAAGAATAAAGATTTACGTTTATATATTAATTATTATAGATTAAATAAGATAATTATAAAGAATCGATATTTATTATCTCTAATTAGTAAGATACTAAATTATCTAAATAGTATAAAGTAATTTACTAAGTTAAATCTAAAGAATACTTATTATTATATTTAAATCTATAAGAATAATAAGTAGAAGATCGCGTTCTATATATACTATAATTACTTTAAGTATCTTATAATACTATTTAGTCTTACTAATACTTTAGCTACTTTTTAGACTTATATTAATAAGTCTTTAATAGAGTTAATAGATTAATTTTATATAATCTACTTAAATAATATTCTTATTTATTTTTAATCTCGCGTAGAGTATATTAAATATATTAAGTAAATACTTAATTAATTTTAATATATAAGTTTATTTATAAGTTTAAAAAAATATAAGTTTTTTATTATAAAAGTAGAGTTTCTTAGTTTTATTATATTAACTTATAGTATTATAATAAATTCTTATAAAGTAGTTATAATTTAAAAGTAATCTAAGTTTAAAAGCTTTTATAATATATAAGTCTTTCTAGACTTTATAAATTTCTATTAAAGATTTATTTATTATTATTTTTAAATAGCGAGTCCTTTAATAGATCTATTAAAAGAAAGTAAGAAAAGTATTAAATTAAAACTATTTAAATAATCTAAAAATACTAAATATATATTTAATATATTAAAAGATATCTTTATAAATATATCTTTATTATATTATTATAATTTTTAGCTTTTAATACGTATTAAGATAGACTCTTTAGACTTTACTTTAATAAATATTTTAACTTAATTATTTAAAAGGATTAGATAATAGTACTTTATAGTCTTCTATTTAAAAAAGATAATTAATATAAAGCGAAATTATAAGATTTATAATTAAAAGCTTTTTACTATTATAACGACCTTTAAATATTAATATTATTATCTTAAAGAAAGTATTTACTTAGTAGAAATCTTAATAAATTATAATAATCTTAAGTACTTTATAAAGTTATTAAAGTTAAATAGTAGATAAGCTAAATAGATTATAAAGCTTTCTAGCTTTAATTTTTTTATTTTATATAGATTAAATAAGATTAATTTTATAAATATATTATTAAGACGACCGGATTATAAAGAGGAAAATAAAGTAATAAATAAGATTTTATCTACTCTATAGTAAAAGCTAATTAGAATAAAGAGTTTAATAAACTCTATATTTTCTACTATATAAGAAGTATATAAATATAGCGTAATTAACGCTAATAATAAATATATAAAAAGTATAAAAAACGCTCTATTTAAATATAGTTTAAGTATAAATTAAAGATACTTTTTAAATATTAACGTTAAAGAAGAAATAATTAGTTTAAAAAAGATACTTATTAACTTAATAGCTATAGCGATATAAGAGATATACTTAAATATAATATATTCTTTAAAATTTAGAGAACTTCTATCTCTATTTTAAGAAAGTTTAAATAAGATACTTACTTAACGTAAATATAACGTAGCTAAAAAGTAGCTTAACTTTATTATTAAAATTATTAATTATAAATAACTTATTCTATACTTAGTAATTAATATATTAATTATTAGTAAAATAATATTTAATCTAAATAGTAAACCTGTCTATAAACTTATTAAGATACTTTAGTAAGAGAACGCTCTTATTAAATAGTATAAAGCTAATAAAGTATAGAGTACGTAAATATAAGACGTTAAAGCTTAAACTTAGAATAGTTAAAGATTATTAAATTATAATAATAAATTATATATTCTTAATAAGGCTTCTATTTATAAAGAGCTATTAAAACGCTATTATAATAACTTTATAACGGGCTATTTTAGCGTAGCTAAGACTCTTAAGTTAATTAATTATAAATATTATTAGAATAATATTAAAATAGATATTAAAGAGTATATTAAAATATATAATATTTATTAATATATTAAGATTAAAAGATATTATTTTTATAATAAGTTAAGAGCGCTTTCTATTTTAATAAAACTCTAGAAGAAAATTATAATAGACTTTATTATAAATCTACTATTAAGTAAATATAAGAGTTTTATTTATAATACGATTCTTATAATAGTAGATAGATATATTAAAATAATTAAGTATATTTCTATTAATAAGATAATTAACGTAGTTTAGCTAGAAAAGCTATTTATAAAGAAAATTATTCTTAAATATAATATATTAAAAGATATTATAATAAATTATAAATCTATCTTTATAAATATATTTTAATTATAAGTATACTATTAATTAAAGATAAAATATAGGCTAAGTACTATCTTTTACTCTTAAATAAATAGCTAAATTAAGTATTAAAATTAGATATTAAAGTACTATCTAAAAGTCTATTACTTAAAGTAATAAAATAATTAAGTATTATTATTATTACTTATAAGATTTATATATATATAAAGCGAGTATAAAATAATTAATTATAGTCTATTTAAAGTATTATATAAATTTAACTTAATATTTAAGTTAAACTCTAAGAATAGTATTCTAAAAGAGAAGATATTCTTAATAATAAAATATATTAAAGAAATTAATATAATAAGATAAGAGCTTAAAAGATATTAGTAAAGTATACTTAAAATATAAATAAAATCTTATAATAAGAAATATAAGCTTTAAATTTATAAAAAAGAGAATTTAATAATATTATTTACTTAGAATCTAAAGTAAAAAAGATTAAATTAAAAGTTATTTAATAAAGTATTAAATCTATTTCGAGTTTAAAAATATATTAATAGATAAGTTTATTATTTATAGTTATTATCTTTTTATTAAATTTATTCTATTTTTTATATATTATTACTAGAGTCTTATAAGTAAAGGCTAGATAATATTACTATTTTAGAGTATTTTATAGTAAATCTTATTAATAATATTAAAGAAAATAAAATAAAGAAAATCTTAAAAAGATAAAAATAAAAGAATACTATTAAATACTTTATTTATTAAAAGAAATAGTCTAAGAAGTATAATTAATAGATTTTAAAATAAAATATAGAGTATATATAAAACCTAGTTAATAAGTTTAATAAAATAGAATTACGTAGATAAAAAGTATAATAAGTATATATAAAAAAGAGCTCGAAGATTAATAGATTTAAAAATTAGTTTAAAGACTACTATAATAAAAAATATAGTTATAAGATTAAAGAGAATTAAAAATAACTTAAAGATTTATTAGTAAGATATAATTCTATTAAACTATAGCCGAAGCTATAATAATATTATAATATAGATATAACGCTAGTTTAATTAAATTTATTAAAAACTTTCTTCTTCTCTAGTTCTAATTAATTATTTAAATTAAGTAATTTAATAGCGACGATAATAGTACTAGAATTAAGTAATATTAAAATATCTTCTTTAACTCTATTTATTATAATATCTCTATTATTATTAAGGCTAAAGATAGTTACGGAGCGAGCTATAGATATAATAAAAATATCTTTATTACTAGATAAATTTAAATTAAATTTACTATTAAAGCTATTAGAGCTAGAGTTAAAGTTAACTCTATTCTTTTTATTATTAGAGTTAAAGTTAAAGTCGTTATCTAGTAATACTAAGTCTATTAAAGATAAATTTATCTAAAAAAGAGATTTATACTTAGTATATATATTATATAAGAAAAATAAAGAGTAAATATATATAAATTAATTTAAAGGCGTATAATATTATATATATTTATAAGAGTATTATAAATACTTTTAAGAGTTTTAGTCTTTTTAATCTTAACTGTAAAAAACTCGAGTTTCTTATAACTATTAAAGCGGTTTAGTACTCGTTAATACTTTATAAATACTATATTAAATATCTTATACGCGCTTATAATACGTATAAAGAGAGTATAATTTTAGTTTCTAAAAATTAGATTTTAACGTATTATTCTAAAGTAATATAAGTACGTTTAAAGAGTATAATTAAGTATAACTATAATAATAAAATAATAAGAAATCTAAAATTTTAAAATTAGTAAGCTTTATAAATATACTATATATAAAAGATATATAATAAGCTATATTATAATATAATTCTATTATAAGAAAGAATAGTAGTTATATTTATAAAGATTATAATTATCTTTATTAAAGATAGTATTATATAAGTTAAAGTATTTTTTCTATCTTTTATATAAATAGTAATAATAAATATTCTTCTTAATATCTTAATCTAGTCTAGTAAAGTAAGTAATAATATATTATTAAGTAATCTATAAACGCGTTAATAACGTATATAAATCGCTAAATATAGATAAAACTTATAATATAAATTAAAGCTATTATAATAAGATAATTACTTATTTTAAGTTAATATTAATACTTTACTAGGCGATTAATATACGACTACTATATATTCTAAATATAAGATACTTACGAATAATAAGTAATAAGTAGACAAATAAGATTTATTAAAGTATTAAAAAAAAAAGAAAAGAAATAAATAGAAATTTTCTACTTAACTCTAATAACTATAATAATATATTATAAAACGCGTATAAAATATAATAATAATAAGTACTATATATTAATAACGATATTAATATATCTTAATATATTAATTCTATATTATTAATAATATTAGTCTTATTAACTAAGGCTACGTAAATATAGCGCGTACTATAAGTATATATATTAATATTAAATAGTTTATATAATATTAAAAGAAGAAAGACTCTTTTTCTTATATTCTTTAAAAAAAAGAAGTTTAAAGAGTTTTTATAAGTTTTTCTATTAATATAGATATACGAGCTCTTACTTTAATCTTATAGATTATAATTCTAAGTTTAGCGTAAAGTTTATTTAATATATCGTATTATAGCTTAAATAAAGACTATAATTAATAAAAAAGAAAAAAGAAAATAGATTTAAAAATAAATCTTTATAAAAAAAAAATTATTAGATTTAATTAGAATAGAACTAGACTACTTAGACTATATAATAAGTAAAGTATTATTAAAACGCTTAGTATATATAGGTCTAGCGAGATCTTAGTAAGTACGTATACTAAGCTAGATCTTAGCGAATAAGCTTAAAAAGATAATTCTCTCTTAAGTTCTTTTTCTCTTCTTTAAGAATTAGTCTATTACTTTAGTACTATATACGAATATATATACTTGCTAGTCTTATATTACTATAATACTTTAAGACTTAATCTAAGAATTATTTCTAATATTAATAAAGAATATTATTATTAAGATCTATAGTTAAATAAATAGAGCTAGTCTATTTAATATTAATAAAGATTAAGACTCTATAAATAATAAGTCTAAGATATCTTAAAATAAAATAAATATAAAGTTTTTAAAATTCTTTAAGAGTCTTTAAATAAATATAAAATATTAATCTTTATTTTTTATTATATCTTAATTAATATTAACTTAAAATTATTAATAATCTCTTTAAATTAGCTACTAGAAGTAAGTTTCTTATAATTATAAAAAGTATATATCTTTATCTAATTCTATACTCTATCGTAGCTATTAAAAGAGAAATATCTTAAATATAGTATATTATAATTATATATAATTAAAATATTATTTAAATAATTATTCTAAATCTTAAATATCTTATAAATAGAAGATTATTAATTAAGTAAAAATTAAAAAAATAAATACTTTTAATTCTTATTTATTTTAGTAAGTCTTTATAGTTATAACTATAGTAGCTTAATTCTTTAATAGTTAATTATTTTTAAAAGCTAAAGACTCTTTTAATAGTATTAATAATATTAAAAGAATTATAATCTATTTATTTATAATTTTAGTAATTTTATATTAAGATTAATTTTTAAATTTATATTTTAATTAATTTTTAATAGCTACTATAATAATTTCTTAGATAAGATTTATTAATAAGTATAAAATATAAAAAAAGAATAAAAAAAAAGAAGTAATAATAATCTTTATATTATATTTACTAAATAAAGTATAAAAATTATCTTCTAAATTAATTAAATAATAATCTTAGCGGATAACTAGAAAAGTAATAAAATAACTTATATAAGACTCTCTTAAAAATAGAAAGTTAAACTTAAAAGTAGAAAATATAACTAAAAAGAATAAATAAGATATAAATAAGAAATCTTTAAATAAGATTTAAAATAAAT
The DNA here is from genome assembly GCA_018257885.1 of Parmelia sp. 050094. Lineage (NCBI taxonomy): Eukaryota > Fungi > Ascomycota > Lecanoromycetes > Lecanorales > Parmeliaceae > Parmelia > Parmelia sp. 050094. The sequence continues at coordinate 26,237 of JAEUBB010000400.1, forward strand.
AAAAAGCTTTATCTATTATTCTTCTCTATTTCTTAATATCTATAGAGTATAGAGATAAGAGGATAAAGAATATAATATTATAATTAACTTTTTTAATTATTTAATTTATTAATTCTCTTACTTTTTTATTCTTTTTAAATAAATCTTAGCGAAAAATATCTTAATAAGTAGAGTTTAAAATTTAGAATATATTATTAATTATTTTAAAAGAATTTTACTTTTAAGAGCTAAAGAAGACTATAGTAATTAATATAATTAAAAATTAAAAATAATTTTAAATTTTATAATTTTTAGATATTTTAGTTATCTTATTTATTTAATAATTATTAAATAGATCTTTTTAGATTTAAGCTTAATTAGCTTAAGCTATAATATTTTCTTAATTCTTAAAAAGAGAAAAAAAAGTAATTTTATTAATAATAATATTAAATAAATAAAGTATTTTTACTATTAAGATAAAAGCTTATAAAAAAAAAGAAATAATTTATCTTTATATCTACTTCTAAATAAATAGAATAAAAGTAGATAAGTTTTTAATTAATATAGAAATAATAATAAAACTAATTAATTCTAAACTAATAAATATATTATATTTATAAATCTATAAAATAGAAGAGAAATAGATTCTCTAATTAATAAATAATTATCTAGTTTAAATTAAGTAATATATTTAAATTTTAATAAATATAATAAATATAGTAGCTATTATTTAAGTCTTTATTTTAAAGATAAAAGAGATTTATAATATATTATTATTAAAGTATTAAATAAAAAGAATAAGAGCTATAAAGAATTATAGTAAAAGTATACTTATAATTTAAAATAAGAATAGAATAGAGTAAGTAGTTAAAAGTATTTAAGTATTACTTTTAAATATAAAAATAATAGATAAATTATTAATAGATAATTAAAAAATCTTATTAATAAAAAATAAAATAATACGCTTAATAAATAAATTAAATAGATATAACTATATCTAAAATTAGAAAAAAGTTAAGTATTAATAATTTATTAAGAAAATTACTAATATAAGAACTTATTTAATAAGATTAATAAATAGAATCTTAATACTTCTAAAAATTTTATTAATAAGAAGAAGAAAGATTTCTTTAATACTTTAATTAATTAAGATAGATTTAAGATCTTAACTCTTATTATAATTATAAGTTCTAAAGAAGAGTTATATTAATATAATATAAATTAAAAAGCTATATTTAAATTAATAATATTAAGAACTATATATAGATTTTTAATAAAATAAAGATTAATATAATATAAGCTAAGTAATATATTATAAGCGAAAATTAATTAATAGTTTAATAAAAGTAAAATTATTATAAAGACTATAATAGATATTCTTAATAAAAGAAATTAAATTAAAAGATTATTATATATATAAAGATACTATTTTATAAAAACTATATATAATATCTATCTTACTAACTTAATTTATTATTTAATTAATCTTATCTCTAATATTAAGCCTATATACTAATCTATTAAAAGATATATATTAAAGAAGAAGATCTTCGCTATAAAGATTTTTTTAGAAATAAAAACTACTAAAATTATAATATAAGTTATAAGTAATTAAAATACTTAAAGTTAATTTTTACTAAAAAAGAAGAATTCTAATAAGTTAAAAATTATTTATAATTTTATTTTAATAAATAAATATACTATTAAGTCTTAATACTCTATATATAGAATAGATAAGATAATTAATATCTTAATTAAGTTAAGATTTAAAGTCTTTTTCTATATAAATATCTTTAATAGATATTAAGTAATATTAATTAAGAAGAGTAATTAATATAAAACCGACTTTATTACTTTATATAAATAATATATTTATCTAAGAATAAAATAAAAGCTAAAAGAGATTTATATAATATACTTTTAATTTAAGAATCTTATCTTTAAATCTTTATTTAAGATAGAGAATATAAAAGCTATATTTTTAATTATTAGAGATTAAAAAATATCTACTTTCTATTTATTTATAAATAATTATATAAAAGCTACTAAAATCTTTAAAAATATATTTTAATTCTTATAAAAAAAGTATTTTTTAAGAATAATCTTTAATTCTATATATCTCTTAAATTATAAAAGCTATATATTTAAAAATAGTTTAAAGATAATAAAATTTATAAAAAAAGCTAAAGATTTAAAATTTTTAACTAAGTATTATAAATAAGTTATAATTTAAAGAGAATTAAAGAATTAAAAAGAACTTAATATTATTATTTAAATTACTTTCTTTTTATAAGTATTTATTCTAAAAAGAGTCGAGTATATTATTTAACTAAAAAAGATATACTTTAAAAAAATTTAAATAAAGCTAAAAAGTAAAAAAGAATTTTTTATTAAAACTAAATAAATAGAAAAAAAAATCTTTAATTAAAAAAATAAGTAATAAGAATCTTTTAATTATATTAAAAAATTAATTTTAAAAAATATAATAAGCGAAGTAAATAAGAATTTATAAATATACTTAACTACTAATATAAGTAAATAAGAATTAGAGAAAATACTCTTTTAACTATTTAAAAAACTCTCTAATATAGAGACTTAAGATAAATATAAATATACTCTTTAAATTATAATATTTATATTATTTAAACTTAAAGAGATAAAGATACGCTATTATATTATAAAAAAAAAGGCTCTTATAGTTATAAAATATCTAGTTAAGATTAAATATTTTATAATAAAATATTAATACTCTACTATATTATATATAAATTATTAAATATTAGAAATAATTATAAGAGTTAGAATAAATATATATAAAAGAGTAGTCTATTAAATAAATTATTTAATAAAATATAACTATATTATAAAGTATAGATCTTATAAGGCGAATATTATAAAACTAATAAATAGAATATTATAAATATCTAAAATATATAATTAAACTACTATAGTTAAGAATTTTAAAAGAATAGTTATAGTATTAATATATTTAAAATCTTAAGTTATATTATTAATAGTTAAGTTATATATTAAGTATTAAAAGTCTTAATAGTATAAAAGAGTAATTAATTTTTTATTAAATAAATCTAAAATCTTAAAAAGTCTTAAAAAGAATAAAATTAAAAATATTAAAAAATTAAATTTTAATTATAAACTTATTAATTAATATCTCTTATATATTAAAAGAAATAAGAAAATAGTTAAGTATCTTTTTTTTTATAAAATAAAATAAATACTTATATAGATCTATAATAAGTATAATTATTTTATAATAATTATTATTCTATATAAGCTAAAAGAATAATAATAATAATTATATTAAATTATAAATATTAAGAAATACTATTAAATATATTATATTTATTAGCTTAAAGGCTTTTAGAAAAAGAGTATTATTACTTAATTAATAGCTATTTTCTATCTCTTAATAATAATAGAGATAGATTTTTTAAAGTTTATTTTATTATAATACTAAGTAACTAGAGTAATCTATATCTTATTATTAATAAACTATTTTTTTAGATTTATATAAATAAGACTTTATAAGATTATTAATTAAGTAATTATTTATATATTTTAAATTAAGACTCTTATTTTTATTTATAGATTTTTTAAATAGCTTTATATAAATAATAAATCTTACTTTATAGAATTAAAAACTATATTATTATTTTAATTATATAATACTTATATAATTAAAACTTTAATAAGTTATTCTTTATTAATAGAGTTAGTTAAAAGAAATATATAACTAATATTAATATAAATTTATTAATAATATTATAAAAGAGAACTATAAGTAAAGTTAATATAAAGAAGAGTCTTATTTTAGATTATATTAAATATTAATAAGCGTTTTTTAAAAGTATATAGATTTACTTCTAGAAAGATCTTAATAAAGTATAATTTAAAATAAATAATTATTAATAAATTAAGTATAAGTAAAGTAAATTTTAAAACTATAAATATTATAATTCTATAGAGCGACTTATAATATTAAGAAAATTAAAGAGCTAAGCTTAAAAAAAAGACTATTCTAACTTTAATAAATTATTATATTTAAATAAAGACTAAGATTATTATTATATAGATCTTATCTATTTAAGAGAACTTAATAATAATTAGAAATATTTAGAGAAATAAATAATATAAAAAAAAACTTAATATTAAATAATTAGAATTAAGATTATTAATAAATTTAAATAACTTAAAAATCTTAAGCTATATTTAGAAACTATATAATAATAAGATAAAAAGATATTATTTAGATAATCTTAAGATATATTATATTAAAAAAGAGTTTAAAAATAATATTATTATTTAAAGAAATATAATATAATATATAGGCTTTTAAGATTAAAGAGCTATAGATTTATATAATTCTATATATTTTATATAATTAAAATAGAAATATTATATTATTAAAAAGTATTATTTAAAAAATAAAATAAATTTTATAATTTTTTAATATTAAAAAGTAAGTATTTATTTAAATTTTTATTTTTTAAATATTTA
>JAEUBB010000401.1:10517-23229 GCA_018257885.1 Parmelia sp. 050094
CTTTACACTCCCATCATCCTTGCGAAGTTTTTTGTTCTTCTCGTCCTTGCCTCTCTTCCCGCCGCCCTCTCCCTCATTCTCCCATTCGTCCTCTCCGCTCTCAGTCTCAAGCCCAATCATCATCCTTGCGAGTCGCAACCTCGTCTGCGGGATACTCTTTTTCCAATTATAATATATTAGTCACAACATCCGCTACTACAATGAGCGTCGTGCTTAAGAGACGAGATTCTCACTCAGGCCTCTTGAGAATCGAGTGATGCAGATGACAGGCATACCTTTTCCGCAATATTTCAAAACCGAAGAAGAACCGAAGGAAAAGACGAAAAAGAGGAAGGGCAACAAACACACCTCACCATAGAATCGGCTATGCCACGCCAATTTCTCCCAACTGCCCAATATTATGGCGCAGCGCTCGCGTCGGTAAGTCTCCTGTTGCATCTCATCGTTTGGTTTTGAATCCAAGGCTTCTTCTTTTTCTGACGGAGCTAACGATTCAGCCTCACATGCACGCTTGAGTTGCTGGGCTGGGGTAGGGTCAAGGGGGGTGTAGGGCGGTGGCATTGTTTTGTTCACGGGGGGTTTTCGGTTTGTCCAAATGCAGAGAGATATCTGGAGGGGACGATGTTTAAGAAGACATGGGGAGGTAAGAGGGGAGGTAAGAAGAGAAGGAGTATTTATTTTGTGGGAAATACGGCAGTCGGCATTGGGCAGCAAACTGTAGACAGGATGATTCAGTTGAAAGTTTGTATCAGGTCCAGGTTGGTCTGGTGCATTAGCGCTCTCATGCCGGTCATCGGGGATTTGGAGTTTATGCATTTATACGGCATGTGGGGATATAACCGTTGCGCTAGGGCATAAGGTTCAGCCTCCCCACATGTCAGGGTCTCTAGCTCCGACTCGGATTGGCTCCCGAGTCCCCAATTGCTTCTCTTTAGGACTTAAGAGTCTAATCAACATTTTCAACATTTTCACATTTTCACCACATCTGAGACATCATTCCATTATTCCATCTTTTCATCTTTTCATCTTTTCATCTTTTCATCTTTTCATCTTTTCATCTTTTTCTGATATAAAAGGTATACAACAGTATGTATGCATTACTGGGTTTTGGTAGCCAAGACCTTGATGCACAATAGGATTTACGGTTGCTTTCTCGATTCCTTAATTTTTTCCTCACAGTCGCTGAACCTTGCATGTTACACGTCTGTACCCAGATATACATCTCCCTAGGAAATGCATAGGGCTAGCCCTATAGATTTCTTAGTATATCTGATTTTTTTTAATATTTGTATCTAATTAGAACGTGCTAAGTATATAAGGCTATATAGTATAGTTAAAAAGTAGATTACTTCTAATTATTTAGTATAAAGCTAAATTAGTAAAATAAGTAATTTAAATTCTCTAAATTTTTTAAAAAAAAGAGAAAAATAATAATTATTTATTATATTTAAAGTACTCTTAATAATTTATATAGAAAATTATAAAATTTAATCTTAATTTTAATAATTTACTATATAATATACTTAGTATTATAATTATTAGAACTATAACTAGATTAAATTAATAGTAGTATATAACGAATAAATTAAGTCTAAAAAGTAAAGATTATTATATAAAGAATATAAGAAAGATATATTAAGATCGGAATAACGTTATTTTAGAGTATTACTACTCTAGATACTTAATATACTTATAATAGTATTCCTCCCTTTAAATAGCGATATTTTAGCGCTATAAATAAATATTATATATATATAATAAGTCCTCTTTAAACGCCTAAAAATAACGTATATTAATTAAATAAGTTATTAGAAAGTATACTATTAAAATCTATTAAAAAGTTATTTCTTATTAGTTTATTATAGTTTAAAGGATTACTATTCTATTATTAAATATCTAAAAGATACTTACTAAAATATTAAATTAAATAATAAGATTATTAAAGCTATTCTCTACTTTTAAGAGTAAAAGAAGTAGTAATAATAATAAGATAAAGATTCTTAAAACTAAGTTTATAAATATAGTAAGTATATATAGAATTTAATATAAATTAATAATTAATCTAATTATTATATACTAATTTAGATTTAAAGTTAGATTTAGATAATTTATATATATTTTATTTTAATTTAGCGTCTTCTTATTATATAATCTTAAAATAAGTTTAATAGTACTTATTAATTATTTTTTAAGCTTTATTAAACTTATCTATATTAGTATAGTATTATTTATTATCTCTTTTTATATTATATTATTTAACTTTATATTAAAGTCTATTATAGTATCTTTTAAAGTTTAGAATATTATTTATCTTCTAGATCTTCTAGCTATCGCTTATTATATTTAGTCTAAATAATTTAAATTTTTAGCTTAAAAGTAAATTATTTATTATAAGATAAAGAATATTTAGATTAAATATAGAATTATTTTTTTATACTTTATAGAAGCTTTAGCTTATATACTCTATTAATCTTCTTAATAACTTAATAGAAGTCTAGTATTTTATTCTCTAAATTCTTAATAGATCTCTTAGTTTAAATATTTTTAAATAATAACTAGATCTAATCTTTTTCGTTATAAATAATATTCTTATAATACTTATTTATCTAAATTCTTATAGCTTTTTAGATCTTTTTTATTTTAATAGTTTTATAATTTAATAGCTATTTTATATAGATAGCTATATTTTCTACTTTACTAGTTTAAAGCCGCTCGCGAGTTAACTTATAGAACGTATAATTCTTATTAAAGAATATATATAGATAGAAATCTTTATTAAAATAGAATAATATAAGAGAAGTTATAAAGAAAGTATTATTATTATTATTATTATTAAACTTAATTATAAAGATCTACTTAATTTAATCGTTTTAGAGATAATTATAATATATATATAGATCTCTTTTAACGTTTTAATTTACTTACTTAATCTAGTTATTAATTTAGAAGTAATAAGCTATAAAGAGATTAACTTTAATATATAGATATTTATAAAGATTCTTTTATAATATAGATATAAACTAAGAGTCTCTATTAAAAATAATTAATAAGAAAAAGCTATATAGTTAATATATATTCTATAATAAAATCTATACTAATTTTTTTAATAAATATTCTTTATTTTCTTAGTAGTAAGATATATAATAACGTTTTTTAATTAATTAATTAATAAGAGTATAAATAGTATTATAGTTTTCTAATATAAAAAGATTAATAATAAAATCTATAATAATATTTTATTATCTCTTTTAAAGTATTAAAAGAGAAATTAATAAATTATTAATCTTATTTTTTAATAACTTACTACGTTAATAGAGATAATAGTTTCGAATATATTATTTAATAATAAATATAAAGTTTAGCTAATAATAGTAATAAATAAAAAGATTTATAATTCTTTATATTTTATAATAGCTACTTAAAGATTAATTATAAATCTCTTTTATTAACTTAGTACGTAACTTTTTAAAGATATTAAAGATTTAAAAAAGATTATTCTTATAAAGAATTTTATTAATAACTTAAAATCTTTTTAAAATCTAATTATAAAGTTTATATTAATTTTATAAAATTATTTTATAAAATTTATTATATACAAGATTAATTAAATTTAATTAGTAAATTTATTTAAAAATATTCTTCTTAACTTTAATTACTTAAAGCTAGACTTAGTTAGAAGTTAAAATAATTTAATATTAATACTATACTCTCTTATTCTTACTATTCTTTAAAGTAGATATAGATATATAAGTTAGAGTATTAACTTTACTATTTAATTTACTTAATTAAAAGATAATTTTAAAGTTATATTTAAATAAAATATCTAAATAGCGAGTTTAATATTATATAAGTTCTTTATTTTCTATAAAAGTCTTTAATACTTAATAATTAATAAATACTTAAATTAATAAATTAATATCTTTTAACTTTAATCTCTAATATTTAAAATATTAAATAATAATTAGTAACTCTTTATTATAAATATAATAATTATATTTAGCTAGAATTATACTTTTATTATAAAAAGCTATAAAGTATAGTACTTTATTATTATTATATTAAAATAGTATTCTATTAAGTATATAGTTAAAAGAGTTAATTTCGAAAATAATTTAATAAAAGAAGTTAAAATATTTAAGAATTAGAATAAATATTATTTAGTTCTTTAAATATTAAAAAGATTTTTTATAAATATTATTTTATATAAAAAACGCGTTCTTCTTAATTAAATTAATAAGAGTATAAATAATCTTTAAGAATTTATAAATAAATTATTAATAAAAGTTTATAAACTCTATAAAGCTTTAAATCTTCTTTAAGTTAATTAGAATCTTTTAATTAAAAATATATTTAATCTTTTTAGAGTTTATATATAGATCTTTATCTAATATAATAATATTTAAAAAGATAGTCTCTTTTATATTAAATTTATATTTATAAATATCTATTTAAAGTTTAATCTCTTATAATTATTCTAGTACTTATTTTATATATACTTAATATTTCTTCTTAATCTTACTATAGATTAGAATATTATTAAGATAAACTTAATAAAATTTATTTAAAAAGTTAAATAGAATATTATTAATATAATATTAAAATATATTTAGATTATTTATTAAATTAAAAAGAAGTACTTAATATTTATAGACTTTTAAAGTAGTAATAAAGATTATAAAATCTTTACTATTAAAGTCTATTTAAAGTTTATTAAAAATAATAATAATATTTAATTATATAAGATATTTATATTTATTTATCTTTTTAATTATCTTCTTAATTAGAAGTAGCGAGTATTAATTATACTTAGTAAATATATTAAGTTTATAATAATCTATATAAAATTATAGATTATTATTAGTCTTTAAAGTAAAAAGAATTAATAAAGAATAAAGAATCTTATTAAAAATAATAAATCTCTTAAATAAATTATTTATTAAATACTTTTTAATCTTCTATAATTTATAAAGGAATATATAATAGATATAACTTTAAGAGGATTTAATATTATTATTTAGCTTAATCTTATAATTATAAAGTTAATATAAAAATAGATAATTAATCTTAAATTAATTAAAAATATTTAAAAAGTTATAATATTTTATAAAAAGCTTATATTTAATTTTCTCTATATTATAAGTAAATATTTTAATTAATATAAGACTTATTTCTTTTATCTTAATTATAATATTAAATACGATCTTTTTATTAATATTCTTTATAGATATAGTAAATAATTAAGTTTTTATATTCTCTACTTAATATATAATAGAGATAAATAATATAGTATCTATACTATAAATTAAAAAGAGCTAATTTTTTAAAAATAATTAAGAGTAAGAAAGAACTTATAGTTTAAATAGAGATTTTTAAAGTATTTTAATTAAAAGTAGCGACTTAACTAAAAAGATAGTAGATAAAGAAAGAGTAATAAAAATAAAATTCTTAAAAAAAAGAATAAAGTTATTATTTATATTAAGTAGTATCTTAAAATAATTTATTTAAAGCTTTTTTAAAATAACTATATATTAATTAAGATTAGTAATTAATATAAATATAGTTAGCTCCTTATAACTAGAGAGAATAAGATTAAGATAAATAATATATATAATTAGTTTCTTATATAGCTAATTATTATAATTTTAAATAAGCTTAAATTTTAATAGCTAGATTAGTTTAATAGCTAAAGTATAATAGATCTTCTTTATTAAGTATTTATTAATAAATATATACTTAATAGTCTCTATATTTATAAGAAAGTAAAGATTATAGATCTCTTTTTAAAAGATTAAACTTTTTTAAATTAAAAAAGACTTTATTATAAATAATTTATATTTAGTCTTCTTTAATATATATAAAATTAAGATCTTATCTTAATCTATAATTTTAAATAGAGTTATTTATTTTTTAACTTTAAATATTTAAAGTTTATTAAGTTCTTATCTATATAGCTATTTATATATATATCGATTTTATTAATATATAGTAAAGAGCGAGAATATAATTAATTTAAATAATTAATAATTAAGTAGCTAAGCTTATAATAAATATAATAAGAATTATCTTAATAATTTTTAATTACTTTTTATTACTATTTGAGATTAAAAGACTAATAATAATTTTAATAAAAGTTTCTTAAATTAATTATAAAGATTACTTATTTAAAGATCTTTTAATAAATTACTTTTTTAGTTAACTTTTTTTTTTTAATAATTTTAATCTTTTTTATAATTTAATATTTATTATCTATCTTAATAAGATAGCTACGTAGCTTAGATATTATATTAAGATTAATCTTAAAGTTAGTTTAAATTAAATAGAGATAAGATTAAATCTTTTCTTTTAAATTATAAATTATTATCTTATTAAATAGCTCTAAATAAATAGCGAAATATTAAAAGTTTATAAAAAACTTTATAAATTATTATTATTATTTTTAAATTAATATATAGTACTCTTATATATAGTTTTCTTTATAATTAGAATTATTAAAGAATTTTTTTAAATCGATAAGAATCTCTTCTATTATTAGATAAGAGTTAGTAGTAAGATAATAAGTATAAGTATATATAATTTTTATAGCCTTTCTCTAAATTTACGAATATATATAGATAATCTTAGATTATTCTAATTTATAGTAGTTCTAATTAATTTTTAGCTTATTAATTATCTTAAAAATTTAGTTATCTTAAGTAGAATTAAGACTATTATTAAGTATAAATAGATATAATATCTTTTTAAAGTATTTATCTACTTAAATTTAAATAAAAGATAGAGTATCTTTATAATAAGAATAAAACTATACTTATAATTCTTAATTTTAAAGTCTTAATTACTTTAATTTCTTTTAAAGCGCTTAAAAAGTATTATAAGTCTTATTCTTCTTTTTCTTTTTAATCTTATATCGATTTTTATAGCTCGAGTTCTTTTTTAATATATTATTATAGAGCTAAGTAGTCTTAATATTAAGATTCTATTATTCTTAAAATTTATTTAACTTTATTAGAAAGTCTTTAGAGTTTTCTTTTACTAAGTACTATAATTATTTAATTATAATAATATAATAGATTAAGACTATATCTTTTATAATTTTAAAGATAATTTAACTAGATAATAATATATATCTATTAAAAATATTAGTAAGATACGCTTTAAGACGCTTTAAAAGCTTGAAGTATAGAATATAGCTTAGTAATAAAGAAATATTACTTATAATCTATCTAGATTTACGTAATATAATAATATACTATTAGAAGTTATAGAAAAAGAAGAAATAATAAGTATAAAAAAAATATAATTTAATATTAAAAGAACTTAAGAATTTTCTTTAATATTATAAATAGAACTAATTTTTTAATAATAATTTAAATTAATTAAAATAAAATTAATAAATTAAGAATATATAAAAAATTCGTATAGTAATACTTTAAATAACTATAATATCTAGCGAGCTACTTTAAAGAAAGTTATAAAGAATAAGATCTCTTAATAGCTAATAATAAAAAGATTTTTTATATAGAATTAATAAATCTTATTAATATAACTATATAACTTTAACTACTTTAATAATAAATAGCTAAACTATACTAAAAATATACTTAAAGTATACTTATAAGACTAACTATATAACTTATAATAACGTCGCGAAGAAGAAGAAGAAATTTTCGAATTAATATTAAAAAATATTATAAAAGCTTTATAGTTAATAATATAAATAATATAGAATTAGCGAATTTAAATAGATTTAAAATTAAAAAGAGAGTTCTTTTAATTATTTAGCTATAGCTTTTTTAATCTTATTTATTAATAAGTCTATTACTAGTTTTATATAACTTAGATCTATTAATTATATATTTATATAAGAGAGATATTTTTAAGATAGTAACTTCTTCTATCTTTTAAAAATATTAGTACTACTATAAATAAATTCTTTTAACTCGATTATTTATATAAGCGTAATAAGAGGATAAGACTTAATTTAATATTAAAACTATAACTAGATTAAATTAATAGTAATATATAATAAATAAATTAAGTCTAAGAAGTAAAGATTATTATATAAAGAATATAAGAGAGATATATTAAGACCGAAATAATATTATTTTAGAGTATTACTACTCTAGATACTTAGTATACTTATAATAATAATTATTACGAATATATTCTAGAAATTAGATATTTATAACTATATATTAGATTTCTAGCTATATATTAGATCTATAGAGTATTTATTAGTTATTAACTTATTTCTATTAATATATAGATTAATAGAAATTTCTTTTACTATTTAAATATTCTTCTTCTATACTATATTTACTCTCTATTTAGTTATTTTATTTAATTTATCTTTATTAGACTTAACTCTAAATATAATTCTAATATTATAACTAGATTATTTACTTTTTCGTTTATATTAATAAGTAAATAGTAAAAGAAAATTATTATTAAGACTATTATAAAGATATTTTAATATTAAATTATTAAATATTTAAATATAGTCTACTTATAAATAAAATAAATTATTTATAACTAGAACTTATTAATTATAAGAAAAACCCCTTATAAGAAGATATCGCTATATATATATAAATATCTTAATATTTATATAAATAATCTTCTCTAATAAAGAAATAAACTTTATTAAGAAATAAAAAAAAAAGATATAAAAGATTATTAATAAATAGAGTTTACTATTTTTAATATCTTTAAAATAGCTTCTAATTATTAATTTAAAATATAAAACTTTTAGTATCTTTAAAAATACTTTAAATTTAACTTTAAAGTTAACTCTTTCTCTTTTTCTTTACTTTATATTTAACTTTATTTAAATATTTTTTTTTAAGTAGTTAAGAAACTACTTTATTAAGCTATTATTATTTAAAAAAATACTATTTAAATTATTACTAATCTTTATAGTATCTTAAATAACTAAAAAATAAGAGTACTAAATAATAATAATATATTATAACTTTAATATATTAAAAATTTAGAAGAAGAGATTACTTTATTTAATATAATAAAACTTTAAAAGTCTTTTAAAAATATTTAAAAAAAAGTTAATAATCTTTTAAAATAAATAAAAGAATAAAGAGTTTTAATAATTTTAAAAAATAAAAAGAATCTTAATCTTAATATAAATTTATAAAATATTAACTTATTAAAAGAATTAACTTAGTTTATAATAAAAGATATAATTTCTATACTATAAATAATCTATATCTTATATAAAGAATAAGATATAGAGATTTATAATACTTATTAATTAAATTAATATAATATAATAATTAGTTACTATAAAAAGAAATATATAGTAAATAAGACTAGAATTCTTAAACTTAAATAAGTTTAAAAAGTATATAAAATTAAAGAAAAAGAGTTTAATTAATTTTAAAATTAACTAATAACTTTAAAATAAGAGAATAAAGATTTTAAAAAAATATAAAGAATATAGTTTTAATAAAAGATTATAAAAATTATAAAATTAATAAAAATTTTTAACTCTTCTATCTTTATAAATAATAATAACTTTATATAGAATAAGTAGTATATTAAGATAATTAAAAAGCTTATTATTAATACTAATTACTTTTTTATTAAGTTAGCTAAGATTATTTATACTCTAAATCGTATTAATAAGAATATTAATAAAGTAACTTATAATTAATAATATAAAAATATCTCTAATCTTTATTAAACTTTTAAAGATATCTTTAATTATTTAGAAAAACTATTTAAAGATTAATATTATAAAGTTATTATAAAGTAAGAATATAATAATTTAGCTATAATTATAAAAAATAGCTTTTAATTCTTTTTTTATAAGTTTACTTAATTAATTAATATTCTAGACTACGACCTTAATAATTATTATATTATTTTATTAATAAAGAGAAAGCTTCTTTCTTACCTTTAAAATTATTTAATAAATAAAGTATTTATTATTATAAAAGAGTATCGAGATTATCTCTATTATCTAAATAATAATTAACGAGCGAACTAAAAGAATAAAGTTAAGTTTAAAAAGATAAAAAAAACTTTTTAAATAATATTTATCTTTAATTAATATATTATTATAATATTAATAATATTAATCTTAATAACTTTATATATAATAGTAGTCTTTATTTAAGTCTCTTTTTAATCTAATTTTAATAAGAATTATTAGACTTATAGAAAAGCGAATTACTTACTAAGCTAGTATTCTTTTAATATATTTTAAATTACTTTTAAATATACGACTTAATTAATTATCTAGAATATTAAAATTTATAAAGTTAAAATTAATAAAATTTTATATAAAGAAGAAGATTTTAATACTAATTAAATATTTTTTAATAATAATATAAAAAATTAGCTACTCTTATTAAAAGTATAATAAGAGTTAATAAAATATATTTTATAAATAATTTAAAAAATTTATATATATATTATTCTTTTTTAGTAAATACTAAGCTCTCTTTTTAATAAAAAATAATTTTATTAAAAGCTCTTACTAACTTTAAATATATTAAAGTATATTATATAATTAATATTAAGTACGCTTTAGAAGTTTATTAAGTACTAAATATAATAATAAAGTCTATTATTCTTAAATTATTAAAAGAGTATAATAATAAATTAATAAAGAATTTTATTATATAAATAATTTATCTATATCTTTCTATTAATAGCTATAAAAAAAGTATAATATTACTTTTTCTAATACTATTAAATTAGTATTATCTTATTATTAGAAAGCTTTAAATAAATAAATATTAAGTTTTTTTAAATTATTAGTAAAATAAGCTACTTTTCTAATCTAATTATTATAATTATAATAATACTAGATTTATAAATTTTAATAACTTACTTAGTCTTTCTTTAGAGCTATCTTTATTTTTTAAAAAGAAGAAGATATCTTTTAAGTCTATATATTAAAATAAAAAAGAAGAATTAGATTTTTAAAAAAAAAAGATTTTAAAAAAATAAAATAAAGATCTTTTAATATTAAAATTTTATATTAACTTTAATACTAATATTTATATTATTAGAGCTACTTTTTATCTTATACTCTATAGAGATAAGAATATTAAGATATTTTTATTAAATTATATTAAAATTATTAATATTCTTATTAAGTATAAGACTCGTTAATTCGACTTTATTTAAGTTAGTAAAATAGTTATTTTAAGCTTTAAAGAAATACTTTAAAGATTATCTTTTAAGTACTATAAATTTATAAATATTTTTAATTATTTTAGAATAAATTAATTATCTTTATATTATTTATATAATATAAAGATTAAGCTTAATATATTTAAATTAAATATTAATTTACTTTAAAGTAGAATCTATTCTCTCTTACTATATAAATTCTAAAAAATTAAAAAGTATTTAAATAAATATTTTAATAAGAGCTTTATTATATCTAGTTAAATATTATTCTTATTATTAATTCTCTTTATAAAGAAGTTAAATAGAGAGTTATACTTTTATATTAATTATTAAAAACTTAATTAACTTATTAAAAAGAATAAGTACTTAATTCTACTTATTAATAAGATACTTAGTTAAGTATAAAATTATAAATATCTTATATAACTTAATATTATTATTATATTTAATAAGATTTATATATATTCTAAGAATAAGAACTATACTATATTTATTATATTTCTCGAAGTATATAAATATTAAGTTATATTATTTAGATTAATAAATAGATTTACTATATTTTAATAATATATAAATAAGATTCTATTTAAATTTCTTAATAAATTTTATTAAATTTATTTAAACGATATTCTTATCTATAGTAAGACTTAAAAGAAGTATATAAGATATATAAAATAAATTCTTTAAAAGCTTTAAAAAGTAGAATTATAAATAAATATTCTTAAATATAAATTCTATATATAAAAAATAAAGTTTCTTAAATTTTTAATTTTTATTAAAGATTTTAAGATTAATTTATTTAAAATATAAGTTATAATAAATTAAACTATTTTTATCTACTTAAAAGAGATATAGTTTTTTATAAAATTTTATAATTTTTATTATTAATTTATTAAGAGCTTTTTTAAGATTACTAGATTATTAATATATCTTATAAAAAAAAAAGTACTCTTTAATTAAAACTCTAATTATTAGAAAGTATTTAAACTTTTTAAAAAGATTATAATTAAAGTCTCTACTTTTCGCTATTTTAATAGAAATTATTAAATTATTTTAAAAATAAATTTTTTTAACTATATTAATAAAAGTATTTTATTATAATATAATAATAAAAGAATTCTTTATTTAGTTATTTTCTATAATAAAAATCTTATCTTCGCTAAGTATAATTATTAGATTTATAATAAAGAACTTTTTATAATTATTCGCTATCTAAAATATTAGAGATTTAAATTAGAATATATTAATATTCTAGTTAAGATCTTTATTAATTATAAGAATCTTATATACTTTATAAAAGAATATAATTTAAGTTAATATTAAGTAAGATATTTAAATCTTTTATTAAAATTTAATATTAAAATTTAATTTTATTTTAGACTTTAAAACTTTAAGATTAATACTTTTATTAAAATAGCTAATTTTAAGTCTTAAACTTTAAATAATAATTATTTTAAATAAATATATTAAATAATTCTTATATCTAATTAATTAAAACTTAATAATATAGAAATCTTAATAATTAATAACTTTATTTATTATTAAATTTATAAAGCTA
>JAEUBB010000401.1:23248-34183 GCA_018257885.1 Parmelia sp. 050094
AAGTTAAAAAAGAAAATAAAAAAAAATCTATAATATTTCTTTTTTAAAATATTAAATCTATAATAAAGTTCTTTATTATACTTATCGCGTTTAAATATTAAAGTTAATATATATTAAGATTATTTATAAAGTTTATAATTAATTAGTATATAGTTATTCTAGTATATAATAAATTAAAAAATTACTTTATAAAGAATACTATTAAAGAGATATAAAGAATATTATTACTTAATATATTTATAATTATTATATATATTATTATATTAAGATCTTTTAAAATTAATAGTATAGTCTTTTATAGTCGCTATCTATTTTCTAGAAGTATTAATAAGATATTAATATAAACTTTATTACTAGTCTTTTAATATTAAAATAATAGAATTTAATCTATATTTTAATAAATAAATTAATTAAAGAACGTTATTATATTTTTTATATTATTAAGAAAGACGAAATTATTATTAAGATTACTATATAAATACTTATTAAGAAGATTTTTAAATTATATAGTCTCTTACTTAATATTATCTTTAATAGAGAATTATAGTTTATAGTTATTATTTAAAAGTTCTTTTACTAATAACTCGATATAAAGACTAAACTATTAATAGTATTTTATTTAGAAATTAATAAATAAATAAAGCGTATAAATTAAAATCTAGAATATTACTTATAGACTTATTATAATTATATATAAAATAATTAAGCTAAGTAATTTTCTATTATAAAGTTTATAAATAATAATACTTAATTAGCTTTTACTAAAGTTATATTATTCTTTATTAATAAGAAATTTAATTCTTATATAAGTTTCTTTATAAATTTAATAAATTATAAAATTACTTACTAGTAACTAAATACTACTAAGATAATAAATATTTTTAATTATATAAAGAATATTCTTATTTATATTAAATAAAATTTAAAGTATACTTAAAAAAGTATAGCTATATAGATAAATAAGTATTATCTTAATATTAAATTTAAAAAGAGCGATATAGTCTTCTTAAATAGTTATAATATTAAAATTATATATCTATCTAAAAAGTTAAAAAATAAGAAAAAGAAATCTTTTAAAATAATTAAAATTATAAAATCTATATATAAGCTTTAACTTTCTTTTATAATAAAAATTTATTTTATCTTTAATTTTAAGTTATTTTTATTTACTTTTATAGACTTTTTATTTAATTAAAAGAACTCTTCTATATAGTTAATTAAGATATTTAAGAATAATAAATAGATTATAAAGAATATTTTAGACTCTAGATATTACTATAATAAACTATAGTACTAAGTAAGATAAAAGAATAATAATAATATACTTATTTAATAGAATATTACTAATAATAAATTTAAAAGAGTCTAGAACGTAGTTAATAATTATTATAATAAATATTTAAAGAATCTTAATCTATATAATATAATTATTAAGTTAAAGAAGTCTTATTATTTCTATAATCTTTAAGATCTTATTATAATTCTAATTATTATTATTTATAGATAACGTAGTATTTACTCTATAATTATAATATATAATTAATAATTAGAGTTAATTTATAAGAATACTAGCTAATCTAGATCTAATATCTTTAAGATAGTTTTTAATTATTAGAGACTTAATATTAAATTAGAATAATATTAAATTAAGTTTAAATTAAATTCTACTATAAGATTCTAAGTAGAAAGAATTAACTATAATAAATATATATATCGCTAAGTCGCTAAGCTAGGCTAGCCTATCTAGGTCTAGCCTAAAAGAAGAAGAAGATTAAGTTAAAATTTAATTTAAAATTATAATACTATCTTCTTCTCTAAATTCGATATATTCTTATAGTATAAAAATAGTAAGTACTATATTAAGTATTTAAAAAGCTAATATCTTAGAACTCTATTAATACTATATAGATTAGCGATATTTTATATAAAATTAGAATTATCTTCTTAATTAAAATAATTTAATTTATTATTCTTAATTTAATTCTTTTAAACGAGTATATAAGATTTATTTATTAGTATAGTTATTAAGGGCTTCTAATCTTTTAGTATTTAAAAAGATTAATATAGATTAGACTTCTTTAGCTAAAAGTAATAAAAATTAGTAATTAAGTTTAAATAGTTAACTATATTTTAGTAAGGTTTTTATTTAGAAATATTATTCTTATAATTTATCTATTTAAATTTATATTTTAGAAGGTCTTTCTTCTTTATTATTAAGTTATTCTTTCGCTTATTAATATAAGAATTAATTACTTTATTAATATAGTACTTATTCTTCTTTTAATCTATATATACTACTAATAGCGGAAGCTTAACTTATTTAGATAATAAATTACTATTATTAAAATATAAGAGTTAAGAGTAAAATATAGAAAATATATTTATTTCGTTAAATAATTCTAGTTTATATACTATATTATTAATAACTTAAATAATTTAAAACGATTCTAGATTTTTATAATCTAGTAACTTATTTAGTCTTAATATCTTAATATCTTAATAGTTAAGTATAACTATATCGCTCTCTTTAAATATTAAGACTAGAAGTTAATAATAATTTACTTAATTTATTATTAAGACTTATAATTATTTAAGCTTTTTTTTTAAAAACTATTAAAGTTTTTTTATATATTTTATAAATTTATCTATTATTATTATCTTCTTCTTTACTCTCTATATAGAGTTTAAATTTTATAGTATAAATAACTTTAAGCTACTATAAAGAAAATACTCTTTAGTTACTAGAAAAGAGATAATTCTAAAAGAAGTATTTTTATCTAAATTTACTTTAAATTTAATAATAGATAGAAGATCTATTTAATTATTCTAATTATAATTAATATAAACTCTTAGATACTATTTTAAAGCTATATTAATACTCTTTATTTAATTATTTATTTTTAAATAAAATATTATAGAGAGTTTTAGTCTAGTACTAATCTATTTATATAGTCTTTTTTAGAAGAGAGCTATAAATTACGTTTCTTAATTTAATATTATTATAGATAAATACTCTTTCTCTTACTAAATCTATTTAATAAATACTTATATAATAGCTTCTATCTTTAGCGAGTCTAATAGAATAAACTTCTTTTTCTTAAAGAATCTATTTATAATAACTATAATATATTTAAATTTCTTATCGAATCTCTTATATATAGATAATAGAGTAATAAAGTTAATAAAGATATTCTTCTAATATCTATTAGAGATTAATAATAGCTTTAAGAGATCTTATTTACTCTACTTATAAGATTTAAATTACTTATATTCGTAGTAACTTTTAATATAGTATACTATATTATCTATTATTCTAGATTAGTAATAATAGTTATTTACTTTATTATAGATTAATAACCTTTTTATATATTCTCTAAATAGAGATTTATAGATATACTTAATAATTTTTATCTTTAGTTCCAGATTATTTAGAATATATAAATATACTTTTATATATAATATATCGTTATAAATTATATAATCTTTTAACTTAACTCTTATTTTTTTTTTTAATAGATTTTAGAGAATTTTTAATTATTCTATAACTTTTAT
This sequence comes from Parmelia sp. 050094, assembly GCA_018257885.1. Lineage (NCBI taxonomy): Eukaryota > Fungi > Ascomycota > Lecanoromycetes > Lecanorales > Parmeliaceae > Parmelia > Parmelia sp. 050094. The sequence continues at coordinate 26,801 of JAEUBB010000401.1, forward strand.
TATTATAATATATTAAATAATCTTATCTTTCTTATATACTTCTTTTACTTACGCTATTAGATCTAAATTTATAACGGAAGCTATTAATTCTTTTAATAACTTCTTAATAAGTTTTAAAGTATTAGATAGAAATTCTTTTAATAACTTTTTACTATTAATACTTATTTTATAAAGATTATAGATTATAAATATAAGCTTTAAAATAGCTATTTTTCTTTTATTTAATAATATTAATACTAAGTCTATTACTTTTCTAATCTTATTATCTAAATATTTTAGCTTTAGTATTAGTTAGTACTAGTATTATTATTAATTATTATTATTATTTTTTAATAGATTTTCTACTCTACGTATTAAGTTATTTAGCTTAATATCTTATTTTCTAAATTAATAGAAGATTTTAAAGTTAAACTTTAAAAGAAACTTAACTTAGCGTACTTATTTATAATTAAGTTATTTAGTAATTATAAAGTACTTTAAATTTTTATAATTTATAAGAATTTAAATAGAGTCTTTTATAGATATCTCTATTAATTTTAAGTACTATTTCTTAAATACTCGCACTATAATTAATAACTTTTTATTATAGATTTTATAATTATATTCTTATAATAATATTTTCTTTAATAAGAAAGTTATTAGATATAGTAGATTATTCTTTTTATATTAAGAGAGAATAGTAGCTACTATATAGTTTAATATATTTATCTCTAATTAGATCTTCTTATCTAGATCGAAATAGATAAGAATTAAGATAATAGTAAATACTTTTTTTAAATTATTAAAAATATATTACTTAGAGCTATTCTTTAATTAAGGAAATATAAATAACTTTTAGTCTTTTTAAGTTAAGTTTAATAGCGAAGTAGATATCTTAAAGTAGTTATATATAAACTTTTTATAGAAGTTAATAAAGTTTATAAATACTTATATATCTTTAATATATTATAGCGATTTCTATTAAATAATTATTTTAATTTTTATAGAATCTATTTTTAGTTTATTCGTTATAATAATAAGATCTAAGTATTTAATCTCTTAAATATAAAACTAATATTTATTAATATTAAGATAAAGACTTATCTATTTAAGCTTTTTTAGAACTTTATTAATATACTTTATATATTCCTTCTTATTATTACTATATATAAGAATATTATTTAGATATATTAAATAGAAGATATTAAGATATTCTTTTAAAATATTATTAATAAATATTTAAAAAGTACTTAGCGTATTATATAGTTTAAAGAATATAACTATATATTTAAATAATTTATATTATATTAAGAATACTATTTTCTCTTTTTTATTCTTCTTTATTTAAATCTTATTAAATATAGCGATAATATTAAATTTAATAAATATTCTTAAGATATATAACTTTATAAGTATATTTCTAATTAGAAAAGACACGTTTTAATTCTTTATTATTAATATATTAAGAATATAGTAGTTAATATATATTTTAAGTCTATTATTAGATTTCTTAATAATAAGAATAAAAGCGATATAAGAAGAGATACTTAATTAAATATACTTTTTATTTAATATTTTATTAATATAAGCTTTTATTATAAAGGCTTATTTTTAAAATATATTATATACTTTTTTAATAGAAGATACCGCTTCTTTTTATAACTTAATTATATAATTAATAATACGATAAGATAGTAACTTATTTATATTAGTAGAATTCTATATATTAATTTACTAATAGTATATTTTAAGAACTTTTTATTTAAGTTTTTTAATAGTTACTAATTTTTTATTTAGTTTTTAAAAGAATTTCTTATAATTCTCTAAATTAATAATAATAATATTTATAGTAAATTCTAATTTATTATCTTTATTAACTTTTTAATTAAGATATTTAAAGTTTTTAAATTATAGAGCTATAACTTAATTCTTATCTCTTTTCGCTATCTTAATAAAGATATATATAGAGATCTTTATAATATTTTTATATTAATTAGATAATAATAAGAGAGGTTTTTTATTTATATTAATACTAGTTATAGTTACTAGTTTTTTATAGTATAAGTAATTTATTATATAATAATTAAAGTTAAAGATATAGAATCTCTATTTAAAGAATATTTAAAAATTATATAGCTCTATTTATAATATACTTAATATTATATTAAATTTAGCTAATAAAGTAATTAGACTATATAGTTCTTCTAAATAATTTTTAAAGAATAAAATTATTTATACTATATAAGTAATTATATTTATAATTATTTTATTAACTAGTTTTAATTTAAGAGACTTTATTAATATAACTAAAGATAGTTTATAAAATTTTATAAAATTTAAGTCTATAAAGCTCTTAGTTAAGGCTTTAATATTTATATAATAATAAGTCTTTTAAAATCTCTATTTATTTAAAATCTTAATATTAAAGTCTAATTATCTTTCTTATTATAGATTAATATTATATAAGAATAATAATATAATAGTTAATTTAAAGTCTTAAACTTCTTTAAGTTTTTTAATTTTTATATATATTTAAGTTAATATCTCTTTAGCGGTAATTTTATTAGAGAGCTCTAGTTTTTTAAGAGTTATTACTTATAAGATAATAGTTTTTTTAATACTTATTACTTTAAATCTACTTTATTAAGCTTAGTAGTTATCTATTTTTTATTAAGCTATAACTTATTTTTATAAGGAGTATTAGTCTTATTAGAAAGATATTTAGATTTTAAGTATTTAAAATATTAGTCTTTCTTTTTAAGATAATTAGTTATATACGCGAAGTAATAATATTTCTTATAATAATATATAGAATTCTTAATAATATTAGTAGTAATATTACTTATATTATTAGAAGTATTAGAACTAAATTCTTTATATTTATTTTTTATATTAAAGATATCTTTACTACGTATTAAGCGAGGTAATTACTCTTTAATAAGTCTTATATTAAGATTAACTTATTATAAACGCGCTACTAATTTACGATAAAATATAGAGCTTAGATAGTTAAAAATACGATACTTTAATTAATAAATAATTAATCTTTTAAGATATCTAGTTTTTTCTTATTTAGATATTTTAAGTAGAGCGATTATAATTATAAAATAAGTATAAAAAATATTAAATATTTTCTTTATATTCTTTATTTTTATAGCGAATTTTAGATTTTAAAGTTCTATTTTTATTTTATCTTTTTTATTAAAATCGCTAAAGTTTTATTTAAGATTTAATATTATTTTATTAGAGATTATATAAGAATCTAAGATATTTAGATCTACTTAATCTTTAATAATATTATAAGTTATCTCTTTATAGTAATTATAAATATATAGAATCTTAAAAACTTCTATTTTAAATAATTTTTAACTTATTATAAATTTAGATTTAAGATATATCTTTTATAAATTTTATATATATTAATTTTTATTATTTCTATAAAAATTCTTTATATTAGAGTATTTATTATTTAATTTAGTATTAATAGTATTAGTATTAATAGTTCTAATAGAAGTAATCTATTTATTAACTTAACTTTCTAAAGAAGTAATAGTACGATAGTATATATAAGAATAATATTAAAAAGAAGAAGAATCTTTATAATTTAAATTCTTAAAGTTTAAATCTAATCTAGAATTATTAATATTAGTAGTAAATAGTTAAGCTTTAAGATTCGTATTTTTAATTTAAAGTTTAAAAATATTCTTCTTAAGTTTCTTATTTTAAGTATAATAAATTATTCGAGATTCTTATAGATATCTCTTATTATTATATATAACTATAAGAGAATTATTTTTCTTTTTTAATTATTAAATAAGAGATATAATTTATTTCTTACTCTTAAAAGTATCTTAACTAAATTTATAATTCTATTCTTAATATACTATTATAGTAGTAATTATATTTCTTACTATATTATACTAAATCTTAGAGAAGGTTATTATACTCTATATAAATTCGTTTATATTATAGACTTTAATAAAAATAAATTTATATAGTTCTTTAACTTTATTTTTAACTTCTATAATAAAGAGTTTATCTTTTAAATTTCTTAATTTAAGTATATATCTTTTATATAGAGTCGTTAATTACTTATTCTTTCTAGCTTAATATAAGTCTTTAATATAATTATCTTCTTTTATATTAGAGTCGTTAGAGTTCGTTATATTTATCTTAATCTAAGTATTTCGAAGTATCTAAGTTAACTATTAAGTAGATTAAGTATATTAAGTAATAGCTATATTCGCTTATAGTTATAAAAATTAAATTAATTTAGAAAGTATTATAAAGAATTCTTTTTAAAGATCTTTTTTTATTAAGATCTTATCTTCTTTTTTAACTATATTATTATTTAATCTAACTAGCGTATAATAAAATTATAAGAAAAAAATTTAATTAAGAAAAAAAACCTCTTTTTATATTAAGTATTATAAAATTTCTTAACGCGCCTCGAAGTAGTAGTTAATTATATATTTTTAGTAAGCGCGTATATAATAGCTATTTAGAAATCGACTTAAGATAATTAGCTAACTTAGTACTATAAAAAGAATAATAGAATTATATTAAAGACTTAATATTAGATTAGAATAATATTAAATTAAATTTAAATTAAATTCTACTATAAGATTCTAAGTAGAAAGAATTAACTATAATAAATATATATATCGCTAAGTCGCTAAGCCAGGCTAGCCTATCTAGGTCTAGCCTAAAAGAAGAAGAAGGCTGAGTCGAAACCTAGCCTAAAACTATAATATTAATTAATAATCTAAAATATAAAAGTTTTAGCGCCTTTATAAGTACTCTAAATTCGACTTTAAGATCTTATTTATTAAATATTTAACTCTTTATTTCTTAAATACTCGCTATTTAATAATAATATTATATAAAGCTCTCTTATTATCTAGTTATTATTATTATAATTAATTATACTTTATATAATTATATAACGTTATTACTAGATCTCGTTATCGTTACTAATAATCTTACTTGAAATTAGAAATTAATATTTAATAAAGAAGAATTTTATCTAAAAAAACTAATATTTAATTAAAATTTAAATATTAAATTAACTCTACTTTAAATTAATAAAAGACTTTTATTTAAACTCTTCTTTACTATATTTAAATATTATAATCTTTTAATTATATTTATTTATAATTATAACTTAGTTAATTCTTAACTAAATTATATAATTCTTAAATACTTTAATAGCTATAATATACTTCTTATAATAACGCTAATTAAGATTATTAATATATTATTCTTACTATTACTATTATCGCTAGAGAAAGTTTTATAGTAATAAAAATATTACTATTTATAAGAGAAAGTACTATTATAAATATACTTTAAAAATTAGATATTTATAGCTATATATTAGATTTCTAGCTATATATTAAGTCTATAAAGTATTTATTAATTATTAATTTATTCTTATTAATATATAGATTAATAAGAATTTCTTTTACTATTTAAGCGTTTTTCTTCTATACTATATTTACTTTCTATCTAGTTATCTTATTTAATTTACTTCTATTAAACTTAACTCTAGGCACGGTTCTAATAATAATATTATAGTAGCTAATATAACTTTTAAATAAATTTTTAAATTTTTTTTTTAAACTTTAAGAGCTCTAAAATTACTATACTATATAATATAGCTATAATATATACGTAATATATATATATACTTATAGTACGTAGTTTATAATATAGTAATAAGATTATATAATATAATATTAAATTAAAAAGAGAATATCTAATAAAGAATATTATCTTAATAGTAAGATATATAAGTAGTTCTATATATTTAATTTCGCTATAATATACTTATATTACTAGCTATAATATATATCTTACTTTAAATAGAGTAGTAAATAGCTAAATATAATAATAATAATATATTAGTATTAACTTAAATAGCTAAAATCTTAACTTTAATAAAAAGCTTTAATAATAGCGAGATTTATTATATATAATTAATATTTATTTTTAATAATAGACTATAGTTAGATAGATAGCTAATAAGTTAATAATAAGTTATTTAAATAGCTAGCTAATTAATAAAAGATATATTAAGATTTAAAGATTTTAATCTACTCTCTAATTATTATTAAAAGTACGCTTATTATATTTAGATATATACTCTAAAATAAGATTAATAATTAGTCGAGTATAAGAAATATTTATATATTAGATTAATATTTCTTTCTTCTTAATATAATAATTAAATATTTTTTAAAAATAATAAAAAGATCTAGTAATAGTAAGATTAACTTAATATAATTATTAATTACTCTTAAAATTAGATAATATATATATCTTACTTTAATTATACTTATAGATATATAAGATAAAGAATAATAATATTAAACTATTATTTATTATATTAAATAAGATTAATATAAAAAGATTAAATAAATATTAAATAAAAATTTATATTACTTTACTATATAAGAGTAAGCGTAGAGTATATTTAAAAGATAATAAGCTTAAAATCTATATCTTTTTAATACTCTTTTTAATATTAATTAAAGATTTATCTATATATAAATTAATTATTATTAAATAATTAGTAATTAGATTATAAACTTATTAACTTATTATTCTATTTTATTATATTAGATTTTTTATTCTTTATTAATAACTTTAAAGGCTTTAAAGAAGCTTTTTAAAGAGAAGTATCTAGATCTTATAATTAATAAATATAAAATAAATATTTTAGCTTTTAAGAATAATTCTTAATAAAAAAAGTCTTCTATAAAGATAATTATATTATCTTATAATATAGAGTTTACTACTTTTAATTATTATATTAATAGAATTACTTATTTTTATTAAGAATTTTATAAAGTCTATTAGTAATTAATCTTTATAAAGAAATAAATTCTAAAGTTATAAATTCTATAATTAATAAAGTAAAATTAATTTTTAAGAATTAATTAAATTTAATATATAATTCTTAAATTATTAAAAGAAAAAAAAGATTATAATAGTTTAAAATATAATTAAATAAATAGTTTTTTTAAATATTATTTAAATTTATAGAATGAATTTAATTAGCTATTAAATAAAAAGTATATTATAATTTATAATCTAGAGTTAATATTATAGTAGTTTTAGCTTATTAAATCTATTATTTAAAAGTATAATATTTAGAAGAAAGATATATATAATATAAATAAAAAAGATATTACTTTTAATCTTTTTAATAAAGAGAGAGTACTATACTCTAAATATTAATTATAAATATATAAAGCTTAAAATAAAAATTAAGAATAAATAACTTTTATTAAGTATATATTTATTAATAAAAAACTTCTTTCTTTATTTATTATCTTTAAAGAAAAGTATTAAATAAAATTCTAGTAAAAGATATTAAAGAATAGAAATATAAATATTATC
>JAEUBB010000403.1:20845-33807 GCA_018257885.1 Parmelia sp. 050094
AGACTTCTGCGCCTTTGAGATGAGCGATTTGTATGGCAGCAATGCCAACGCCGCCGGCGCCGGAATGAATCAGGACGGTCTCTCCACGCTGGAGATTGGCGCGGTCCAAGAGGGCGTAGATTGCTGTTGCGAATACTAGGGGCAAGGTGGAAACGGTCTGTTCCGAGGATCAGCATTAAAAAACTTGTTGTGAGGGAGACGGAAGAGAAGTTGGGATAGGGTACGTTGAAGTCCTCGCTGTCCGTGAGCTTCTCACACGCCCACTCTGGGAAGCTTTCGAGAGTGGAGAAATGACCGGGGGCCATGACGACCACTCTGTCACCTTCCTTTAGGCTCGAGACGTCCGTGCCGACGTGTTTGACGATACCCGCGCATTCGAGGGAAGTGGTAGCATTGTGGGTCTCGACCCTGCCTGTGTAGGCGAAGACGTCCTGTGCGTAGGTACATAAAATTAGTGAATAGCAAACGAAGAAGGAGACAGGGGACAAGGAAATTGGGAAACATACCTTTGCATTAAGCCCAACAGACTTGACGTCTACCTCGACGAACCCAGCCTTCAACGCATCATCGCTATTCGTCTCTGGCTGGAAAGCCAATGTATCGAACTGCCCGATGCTCTGAATTGTAAGTCGCACCGGCTTATGTTCGCCGAGTCTCTTGACCGCAAAACGGTTTCCTTGTTTCTGACGGAATGTCTCATTGAGGCTCTCTTCGGGGACAAAGCGCTGCGTGAAGGGAACGCCATATTTCTCTACAACTTCGAGATCCTGACAATCTTCACTATGCAGATCGTCCAGCGTTCTGAAGATATTGGTGATGGAAGCTTCCGGGTCCGCATCCGGATCATCGATGTCGTGGGTGATGAATCGCAACGAAGGTTGCTCCAGCACCAAGGATCTGGCGAATCCAGTGACCATGGCGAGGTCGGGGCATTTGGCATCCATATTGCCCCCACCATGAACCCAGAGAATGTAGGCGGCTTGATCGGTCATGATCTTCGTGCTGGACATTTCGCTTTCCGTGAGGGTGGTCAGCATAGGTTTATAGAGCTCAACAGTACAGATCACACTGGTGCCAGGTGGGAGGGAAGCGATAGTGATGAGGGAGAGTGAGACGCGCTCTAGTGGCTCCAAGAAGCGTGATTCCCACATTTTGCACAGCTTGTCATCGAATCCGGTGTTGTCACCACGCTCAACGAGGATCGTACGATGTGGGTCGGAGCTTCCGCGTCGTGTGGAAACCCTCCCAACGATGATCTTCTCCGCTGAATCTTCAATCGGTATATTCGTCATTGAGAGTTGCAGATCCGGATTAACTGGAAACTCGATGGGAACGAGACCGACGACAGCTCCTTGCGAGGTGAGCATACCGCCAATTGCTTGATGGCGTTTCGTCACAATTTCTTGGCTAATTGAGGAGTCGGAGCATACGATAAGGTCATAGGCGGCGCCAGCTACGTGTGCCTTGGCTTTCTCAAAGCTGTCGGTAACGGCGTCTATTGTTGTGAAATCTTCGACGAGCAGCTCATCCCTATCGTTGTAATAGCCGCGTGCGTAGGATGCGTAGCGAGGGAAAGCGGTGCCTGCACGAAGCAAGTCAAGGGTTTTCCTGGCAAATCCCCCCAACGGGCCTCCGAGCTCAAGGATGTTGAGACGGGGTTTCTTATGTGCGAAGACAGAGACGAGCTCGGCAAGCTTGCCGAGGCTAGATGGAATAGTTTTATCGTCTAGCTGAGCAGCGACTGTAGCTAAGTGCTTTGACAAACCAGGAGCAGTCTTGGGCGTCAGTTTGGTGATGTCCGGCTTCCAGATAACCTTCATCATAGGATGGCGTTCATCTATCGCCGATTGATCATGCTGAATACCCTGGAATGCGACGGCAGTGACGTTCTCCATCTGGCCACACAGCTCACCGTTGCTACCGTGAAGTTCTGCGGCAATCTTGAGGGATCCCAGACCTGTTTTCTGAGAGACGGCATCCACAACCAAAGAATCGGCCTGCTCAAGGCCATACGGAGCAATAAAACTCGCCTCCTTGATCGCCGTGGGAACCATGCATGCAAGATTTGCAATGTGGCCAGCCGAGCTGGCAACAAGGGCGGTCTGTAGCATTGAGTCGATAAGCACGGGGTGCATCATGTACACGTCGTTGTCTTCCGCAGGGACTTTCGTAGGGCCTAAATTGGCACCACTGCCGTTCCAAGCGACGGTAGCGCGGGCTTTCATGACTCTGCGTTTGCTGTCCGTCTCGACCTTCTTCATGGTCTGGAAATGGGAACCGAAGTTCAAGCCAACGGCTGCGAACTTATCATACCAATTTCTGACCGCCAGTTCGTGCAGATCGACACCTTGGAGCGAGAGCTTGGGCGGAAACTTGTCCGCTCGAAGACTTGCAGAGACTATGCCGGTGGCATGGATGGTAAACTTGCTATCGTCGTAAGTGCTCACCTCGAAGTCGTGCCAACTATTGGATAGCGTGGTTCCTGATATCCTCAATGGGCGAAGAGTGGTAAAGATCTCGGCTCCTACATGTTCGTCGTCCGAAGGCATTGGAAGGGCTTTAATGACATTGAAGTTCCGCAGGGATATTCTCGGTCTCTGCTGTTTCTCGATGTCCATGACTTGGCAGATACCCTCGATAGCCATAGCGAGGAAGCCGGCGGCTGGGAAAACAATGTCCTCTCCGAGCTTGTGGCTTTCTAGCCAAGGTATATCCTTGACTTTCAGCATATTTCGCCAGGTGGTGACGATACCGCTGCCTCCGAGCATCTGTAGTCCTAGGAGATCATGATGCCCGTACTTGCGGTTTCGCAGCTCACGACTTTGCCGGCCCTCATTCCACAAGATATGCCCGTCATAAGTCCATGAGTATGGTGGAAGATTCGTGAGCAATTTTCCTTGCACGACCGGGGCGTTGGCGGTCTGAACGTGGTTGACATCTGCAAAGGAAACATTGTGGCCATGGAGGAAAAGCTGGCCCATAAGGTTCAAAATAGAGTCGACACCGTTCTTGTTTCGAATGATAGCGGAGTTGTAATGCATGTCACCCTCCTTGATCTTCAGCCTCTTGGCTGTCTGCTTAAGAGGCATCTCCAGAGCGGAGTGAGGCCCAAGCTCGATGAGGTGGACTTTATTACCCTTCATCAGCTGTTCTGCAGCATCGCTGAACAAGACCGGCGACTCAAGGTTTTTGCGCCAGTACGAAGCCATGATTTTCGCGCTGATAGGCTCTCCATACACGGAAGATACCCAAGCGACGGCAAGATTGTCTGCCGTGGAAGGTGGCGCCACGGATAGTCCAATGTTCTTCTCAAGCAAGTCCTCATATTCTTGGCCCAAGGGTTTCATGTGCTGGGAGTGGTAGGCACGTCCGTTGGTGTTGAGCTTGCGGGCAAACACTCCACGATGATTAAGAGCATGCAACAAGGCATCAATACCGGTTTCGTTGCCGCTGATAGTCACCGACTCGTGACTATTGACACATGCAACTAAGATACTTCCGGTGAGATCCAATTGTTCAATTTCCGTATCAGCTTGTTCTTTACTCAGACTCGCCGCCATCATTGCACCAGGGACTTTGCTTTCGCTTTTGCCGACTACGTATCCGCGGTAGTAGGCAACGATGATCGCCTGAGTCGAAGTGAGTCTACCTGAGGCGTACGCGGCGGCAATCTCTCCAGAGGAATGTCCGATGACCGCTTTCGGTGTGACACCCCACCTGGACAGCAAGTCGATCAAAGCGACTTGTATCGCCGTACAGACTGGCTGGGAGCGGGTGACATGGTTGATCTGGCTAGTTGCGGGGGGCTCAAGTATCGCTTGCTCAAGTGTCCACGCTGGTCTTTCGGGCAGCTTTTGCAAAACACTGTCGAGCTCTTGAATGCTTGTCTTGAAGGAGGCAAATTCAGTGATGAGTTCTCTACCCATCTGAGGCCACTGCGCGCCTTGACCCGTGAAAACAAACCCAAATGGATGTGCAGAGTAGCTTTTGCCAGGGAGCACACTTTGCAAGACTTCCGCTTGAAGGTCTGCAGCAAGTGTCTTTTGCCCAACAAGTGCATAACCTCGCTCAGAGAGCTTCGATCGACGGGTGCCGAGTGTTCGGGCAAGATCCACGATATTGGTGTGGGGATTGTTCGCCACGTAGGCTGCGAGACGTTCGGCTTGGGATATGAGTGCTGCTGGTTTGCTGGCTGAGAGAGGGACTATAAATTTAGATCGAGCCTTGGATAACGTTGCGGACATCTCGTCGTCTAATGAGTCGAGATAGGGGCTAGGTGCGTCGAGGATGGCACTGGATTCGACAATCAGCTCTGAAACATCGCGGCAGAATACGACGGAGCCTACTGGCTGTTCGCGCCACCGTAGCCAAAAGAATTAACACCGATTCTCTTGGTGTCGGGGACTTGACCATTGGCGGATCTGGGCCAACTGGTGAGAGAAGTGACAACCTTCACTCCCCACTCGTCGGTATGGATCTTGGGATTGATATTCATCACTCCCACGGTGGCAGGGATCACGCCGTTCTCCAGGATCAAAGTTGCTTTTATGATACTCGATAATCCACTGGTGGCTTCGCTGTGTCCGAGGTTTGTTTTCACCTTGACACTTTATAAGCACGGCGCGAATAGAGTACATGCTGCACAGGGATACGGATAAAATTTACTGAACCGATCAAAATCGGGCCTTTGTTGATGTCACGTTTGAAGAGACGTGAGACGCCCTCAACTTCGATGGGATCCCCAACAGGAGTTCCTGTCCCGTGGCATTCGATATAGTCTGTCTCGCTGAAATCGCTGATGCCAGCTTTGGCATATGCTTTGCGCATGACCGCTTCCTGGCCAGCAGCGCTAGGCAGACTGATACCCATAGTTTTCCCGTTCCTTGACTCTGCTTAGCATACATAACATCATAATTCATGGTTTCACTTACGCATTGACGGCGCTGCCTCGAATTAGCGCGCGGATCGGATCTCCGTCCGCAATGGCCTTGCTAAGTTTTTTCAGGTAGAGGGCACCTAGACCATCAGCTCGCCCGTACCCATCAGCTTGGTCGTCGAACGTATGACACGTTCCCGTTGGCGAAAGAACACCGGCCTTCATGGTTCCCAATTGCTGTTCAGGCGACTGGAGAAGATTCGACGCGCAGACAATAGCAGCGTCACATTCATTGGCATCCAAGGCCGAAACTGCCTGATGCAGAGAGTACAGAGACGATGAGCACCCTGTATCGAGCGTAAAGCTATCATCCATGTCAGCCATACCCGGATAACTGTGCAGAGCCGTAGCAATACAGACCTGGGTCCAACAAGATTCAGAGCGTGACTGATGCGGTTAGACAAGATCGTCGTACCCATACCGGTAGCATGGTAGCGACCAAGATAATCTGGCTCTCGTGTCTGCATCATCCAGTAGTCAAGTGTAAAGCTGCCGGCGAAAACTCCGGTATTGGACCCCTTGACATCTTCAAGGGGCACGCCGGCGTTCTCAAGACACTCGTATACAATTTCTAACAACTTACGCTGCTGCGGGTCCATGTAAGTAGCTTCGACGTTATTGATGCCAAAAAAACTGTTTTCGAATTTACGTAGGTCTTCGTGGATGAAGTAGCCACTGTCCTGTTATGATTCAACGTCAGCATTCCCTTTTCTGGGCCGGTCATGAAGTCTCGAAAGCGGACTGGGCCACGACAACGCTCAAACAGCCTGCAACATATTCTCGCAATTCAAGAGAGGATTTGAAAAGGCCGTGAATATTACATACCATGCTCATACTACCGATTTTCTCTCCTCCATTTTCATGGTAGAAAGCGTCGATATTCCATCGCTCCTTCGGGACTCGTCCGTGTCCAGACTTTTCATCTTTCAGCAGTTCCCACAAATCAGCGGCTGATTTGACGTCTCCCGGGAGTCGACACCCTGTGCTGATGTTAGTATACTGTTTCTGTGAACAAGCATATAAACATCAATATACCAATACCCACAATGGCGACAGGCTCGTTGACCTCATCGCCAATGGCCCATTCCCCGTCGATCCTAGGGTAAGTGGATTTCAATGTCCAATCGCGTAACATGCGGTCATTGTCATATTGGGAGCTTGACGGGGTCTCTGAGTCATCGCTATTGGAGTCAAAGTCGGCTAATCTTATGGGTGACATGGCGATGGGGAAATTTAGTGAGAATTGAGAACAGATTGGTGCACGGAATAGAAGTTCTTGGGATCGGGCTTGTAGTGAGGTTACTTAGGTGAAAAAATAGAACCACAATGACAGAGATGTCGCTCTATATATGCCAATCTGTGGTCATGCTTGGCCATGAGGGGTAATGTTTGCCGTACCTTCCAACTCCCAAGGATGGGATGGAACAGTGGTGTGCTCCTGACTCGCTGCTTTCTCGGCCTTGCCCGATCACCAAAGTTGGATTCTCGTATCCCGTCATGCCAACCACACCTGCCGCTTCGGCCTGATGATCTCAGCACCGATCAGCTCTCAAGGAGTCTAGTGTTGCGTCTTCGGCTCCTTGCACTTCTCGCTTTGCCCAATCATCACTGTCCGTGACACTTCAAGAATAAGCCGAGAATCATACCCCACTGATTGAACGGTCCCGGCTTGTCGCTAGTTTGAAGGCTGAAACGCGCATGCAAAAGCCCAAGCGGAGAATTCTGTCGGCGCTGATAGATATACGTAACGGGCTAGTAAAACAAGGCATGGCAAAGAAACGGGATCAGAAAGAGGGGAAGTCGAAGGACCTGACAGGCCTACATCGATCAAAGTACCAGGCGTCCGATGCTCCAGACTAGGCTATAAGCCATGGGAAAAATATGCAAGTAGGAACTCGCTCAGATAAGGGAGACGGCCGAGGCAGATTCTGCAACCATTGGAGGAGGATGCTCCGCAAATGTTCTGAAAGATTTTGAAAGGGTAGAGTCGCAGATCGGGGCCTTGCTTCGACTCCAGAAATCGCTAGGGTATCATCGACGCTAGGAACACATTATACATCATGTGTCAGCCTGGTAGGACTTTGACGCTGTAGCGGATAACAACAAAAAGCCTCCGTTTACTCAGTCTTGGGCGACAATGGAGGACTTACATGATGAAGTGAAGGGTTTGCTATATTGGAAACGAAGATTGAGTGCAATGCAAAGACTAATGGTGCCCTACATTGACACTCAGCCGAGGAGCGAGGCTGCCAGTGGGTGCTCGCCGGCTACATACCAAAAACAGCCACATATCAAATGCTTATTATTATTCTATATATACAATCGCGTTATTCATTCTTAATTACCCTTTTCTAAATATATATCTTCTAGTTTTTAGATAATTATTATATCTTTTAATCAGTTTAGTCTTCTTAAAAATTCTTTTATAACTTTTTATCTATAATAAAAAAAAACTATACTCTTATATACTCTTTTTATATCTTATAATATAACTTATAGCTAGCTTTAAGTTCTATATATTACTTCGCTATATAATTAAAGACTTTCGCTTAACTTTAAAAGAATTAATTAATAATTTAATTATTATTTAATTATTATTTAGTTTAATTTTTTTTAAATAGAAATAAAAAAAGATTCTAGATAAAATTATAAGTAATAAGCTTTTACTTTTACTATATTTAAATAAATTAAAGAGATTCTATTATAAAATCTCTAGTAAATTAAGCTTAAAGTTAACTTTTAATTAGATTTTAGATAACTAAATAAAGTTCTCTTAATACGAAATTAAAGTAAGATATATAATTAATAATTATAATCTCTCGCCTAATTTTAAAAATTCTTTAATAACTATATATAATATAACTAAAATATAATTAGCTAGTATAAATTAAAAGATAAATAGAATAAAAAATAGAGGCTACTAGTATATAGCTGTTTTTGATATGTGGTCGGCTGGCACTTAGCTAAGGAATAAGGCTGAGTGTGGGGTAGCTTATGATTAGGTCGAAATATCGCCCGATTGCTCGGAAGGATACCTACGCCTTATTTAGCCTACCCGACGACTCCATGCATATATTGTATACGGCTGCAATAATGTAGATCATCATTTCGATGGCCTCGCAATAAATGCGCCTACGTGGCCACCTGGGATATCGGATATTGAGACGACGGATCGAGCAAATTCATGACATGTTGATTACGGACGAAGGCAACTGATCTGCGGGTTACGGACGAGGCAAACAAGGCAAACAGCTTATCTGTGGGTCACGGACAAGGCTGAGCAGGAAAATATACTCTCTCCGGCAAGGTAAGCCCAAGAGAGGCGACTGATTGGTGTGAAGAATGAAGAATGAAGAATGGAAATGTCTTACATCCGAGAATGTGATAGGGGCGTAGTTCATTCCGGAGAGTGAGTGAGACAGATTTTTGATTCGCCGACTTGGCGGAGCAACCTCCGGCTGGAGAAGCCATGTCCTGCACTTTTGCAAATGCGCCATATGCAGGTTGCAGGTTGCAGAATGCAGAGGCATGGTGGATACTCGATGCTAATGACAGTTTGAGCTCAGCCGTGCATCGGGAATTACACGGGGCTTCCATTCGCTGGCCAAACAGCCTTGACTAGAGCTAACCTGACACGCACGAGTCACGACGCAACATGCAGCTTGGCCTTTCATGTCCCACATGAATAAATCTCTCTTCACACTGATGACATTCACTCATCAGGCTACCATTTTGACGTGTTTGGCATCCCCATCTCTTTCCCAATATCCCTCAGCGGCTTCTTCCACAACACAGCCCTCATTTCTGTCACCCCAATTATGACGTGATGTATGTATGCCAATGCCATTTCTCCATGATCCTAAAGTAGACCATAGCTTTCCAAAACCTTTATCAACCTTGGCTCTCCTTGATATTACGCTCATACTCGGTCATCTCATCCATCACAATCAACCATCCCTCCTTCCCTCATCACTACAACAAGCCCCATAACATATTAAATCACCGGGAACAAGATATGCCCAGCATAGCAATGACCGCGATGCAGTCCAACCACACCCAGGCACCAAGTCCAGCATCCAGCCATGAGCCTTCCGACATCGAAAACCTCGCCGTCATCAATGTCAAAATTCCCGGAACCGACTCACCACGTCCGATTCACGGATGGAAATGGGCACTCGCAGGCGAGTAGAACATGGCGCCTCGGCGAATTCCATGCTCAGAACCTACTAACACCTCACCAGTGTCTGCCATCCTCTCAAGTGTCTTCTTCTTTTCTCTTGATCAGACCATAGTTGCGGATATCATTCCCGCCATAGTCGACCACTTTGGTCAAATTCAAAAGCTGCCGTGGATATCAGTGACCCTGCTCCTCGCAGCCGCCGGGACCATCAATTTTTGGTACAGCTCCACCCTCATCCACTCCTCCCGTTCCCGGTTTCCAACTCTGACGAGTCCTCAAGGGCGAAAATGTATGGCCAGTTTGATCCTAAATGGCTTTACATATACTGCGTCCTCGGCTTCGAGATCGGCTCCGCGGTCTGTGGAGCCGCGCCCTCGATGAATGCTTTGATCATTGGGCGCGCAGTTGCCGGTCTCGGCGGCGCAGGTATGTATCTGGGTGTCATAATGCTTCTCTCCATCTTCACAACCGAGACTGAACGCCCCAACTACTTTGCCATGTTAGGTGGAACGTTTGGCTTAGGCACAGTGTTTGTCTTGCCAATCCAACCTGCCGTTCCAGACAGCTCCCAGTCACTGTAGCTGCTAAACATCGTGCGCAGACTTGGTCCCATCGTTGGCGGCGCCTTCGCAGACAGTAGCGCCACTTGGCGTTGGGCATTTTATATCAATCTCTGCATCGGAGGCCTCTTTGCCCCCATCTACTTCCTCTACCTCCCCTCTCGCGATCCCCGCCCGGGTGCATCATTCCTCTCCCGCTGCCGTGAGATCGACTACACGGGCACCCTCCTCCAAGTCGGCGCCTTCATCTCGGGCATCATGGCCGTCTCCTTCGGCGGCGTTCTCTACGCCTGGAACAGCGCAACCATCATTGCGCTTTTCGTTCTCTCCGGCGTGCTCTTCATCCTCCTCGGCCTTCAGCAAACTTATACCGTTTTCACGACGCTCCCCCGCCGCGTCTTTCCGATCCACTACGTCACCCACAAAGAGATGGCCATTCTCTTCGCCCAAATCGCCGCCGCCTCCACCAACTCCTTTATCAGTATCTACTTCATCCCGCTATACTTTCAATTCGTACAGTCGGACCAGGCTCTCCGCTCCGGCGTCCGCCTCCTCCCCTACATCATCCCCCTCGTTTTCGCTACCATGCTCAATGGCGCCCTGATGGAAAAGTTCAAGTACTACCTCCCATGGTTCTTGGTCGGTGGCCTCCTCATCATCGCCAGCAATTCCATGCTCTTCCACGTCTCTCTCACCATCAGTACAGCCTACATCTACGCCGCGCTCGTCTTGGGTGGGCTAGGAACCGGCCTCTTCATCAACGCGCCCTTCGCTATCGCGCAGTGGCTCGTCCCGCCCGAGGAAATCGCCTTGGCTGTCGGCTTCATCACGTGCGCACAGGTGGCAGGCGTGACCATCTCTCTCGCTATAGCCAACGCCGTTTTCCTTAACCTCGCAGAGAACGCCATCACGGACTTGCTTCCAGGGGTCGCGAAAGCGGACGTGCAGGCTGCGATCACGGGGGTCGGAGGCGCCTTTTTGCGGACGCTGGACCCGGTGATGCAACAGCGGGTGCTCGAGGCGATCGTGGCGGCCATTCAGCGGGTGTTTGTGTTGGGGATCACGGCGGGGGTGGTGGTGGTTGTGTTGGCGTTGGGGATGAGTCGGGCCGCTATTGTATTAGGTGGGCCGGATGAACCTGCGAAGGCGGTTGAAGAAGCGGATCGCGAGAAGGACCAGGAGGGTAAGTGAGAAGGTGAGAGAGATTTGGACATCTTAGACTGTTGCTTTACTTGACGGAAGACGCGGGGAAGTCGAGCGGATGGAGGAGCGGCTCCACAAACCACAGCCAGCCAGATTTGTCTTCACTTGAATGACCAGTACTCTGAATCAATCAGCATGTTTCCAAATGAAGACACTGTGCTTCAACTCGAGACGGAGAAATTGACGCAGATATGGTTGTCAGTCGATGGGTAAGCTTGTTATCGACTGTCTCATCATCTCATGTTATTTCGAAACCGTTTAATCCACGACATTGATAGCATACATGTAAATGGTAGGCGGATGGAGAATGAATCCCGTAGCTCCGAAGATAATGGATTGCGTCACTGTAGGAGTCGGAGGCATTGTAGGTAAGTGGGGGCGGGAAGAGAGAAGAGAAAGAGAGAGTTCGTCCCTAACAGCCGCCGCCACGTGTCTCGGTCCGTTGCATCTTTCCGTAGCTTATTATAATGACCCTTGTAAATATGCATCAAATACCGTATGGATTTCATTAGCAGAAAGTACCAATGTAAAGCTGTGTGGGGAAACAGGGTAAGATGGAGAGAAGTTTATTTTACGGATAGGTAGATGCTTTCCCGTGGATGAGGGAGGGAAGAGGAAACCGACGAAGAAGACAGAAGATTGATTGATTGATTGATTGATTTACAAAGAGGTATGCATGGATTGACGCAACTCAGACTTGAAGCGGATGGCAGCATCCTTGCGCTCTTTCTCTGTACCGTACATCTCCTCACCGCTCCCCACCAACTTCAACAACCAGCTTCTCCCCCCTGACCTTTCCGGCCTTCATCTCCTCAAATCCCATCACAATCCCCATCTCCAATCCTCCCTCTACGAGACGGTGTCTCACAGTCCTGACTTTTCCGCTCTCTAAAAACCCACTGAGCTGTTTCAGATTCTTGCTTGCGATAGCGTAGTCGGTGGGTGAGGCAGAATAATATTTGAAGAGGAACCAGAATGGCTGGTTGGAAAAGTGGATTAGTAACGATTCGAAATGGATGAGGTAACGAGCGATAGGGGCGAGAACGTGCTCAATGAGAGACAGATGGAGGGGTGGGGGGCAACGGAAGCAAACTGGACATACCTTCCCCAATGCCGTGTAGCTCACGATCCACTCATTCGCCCTCACACCCTGCGGCACCGTCCCCTGGATCATCCCAGGTGGCAGAGTCCTCACAATTCTCCCCTCGGGTCCCTTCCCGCCGGCATCACCCATAAGCTGTGCGCATGAAACTGTGCTCTGGCCCTCGGAATGGCAATCAATCGCTCTCGTCACATTCTTCCCCAAAGCTTTGACGTCCTTTGCGATGGTGGGAGATTTGTAGTCGAAGCATGCGTTGGCGCCCAGAGCTTGCAAGCGGGAGTGATGCTGGGTGGAGGCTACTGCGATTATGTAGGTGGCGGGGTAGAGGATGTGTGCTTGTTGGATGGTGTGCATGCCTGTGTTCGTGGCGGCGCTGTAGACGAGGAGCTGTGATGGTCCGAGGCAGATGATCGTTAGGGTTGGATGCATTCATGAGGGAGAGACATAGATATCACATTCTCCACCTCCCAGCTCCAGCAAAAGCAAACCAGTAAGAGATCTAGAACTCACAGCATCACTCTCTCCCAACCCGTTCCCTTCATCGTCGATGTCCTTGAACAACCGCTGCTGCAGTGCCTGCGTCGCACTCACCCAGCCCACTCCCAAGGTGCACGCCTCTTCCAGTCCCACATTTTGCGGCACCAGGAAACACATCCCTGGATCCGCTACCAGAAAGTCCGCAAAGCCTCCAGTGTGGCTATCTTTGCAGCCGTGGATGACACCTGCTATCCGATCGCCTTTGTGGAAGGAAGAAGCGCAGGGATTGGCGACGATTCCGGAGAAGTCGCAGCCAATGACTTTGGAGGGAGGAAGCGACATGGAGGCATGTTTGTCTGGAAGGGTCTTCTGTTAGTCTTGCTGGGGTTGGAGGAGGGATTGCAAACAATCGGTTGGGTTTAGTGAGACGTAGGCCACTTTTACAAGGATCTCGGTGGGGGCGGGGGTGGGGATGGAGATGGTGCAAAGGGCGGGGGAGCGGAG
>JAEUBB010000404.1:1652-17493 GCA_018257885.1 Parmelia sp. 050094
GCTCGCACACTGTCAAGGGACGATGTATTCGAAAGCAACCAGTGCCAACTTGCTTCCTCCTGAAAGAGTGACGCGGGGGGCGAAGAAGGCCATGCTTTTCCGTGGGATAGACATTTGCTTGAGCGGCCAGAATTTTCGGTGCTTGCGCAGATAACGCCATCTGATGACTGTACGCTAAAGTACTGGAGAAAATCCCCGTTCAACTTTATTTTGACGCCCTCGGTCATGTGCGTACATCGTGTCACGCCTCGCGTATCTATGTACCTTAGCGGACGTTTATGAGTTGAGAAAACGGTACCTGGACGGTACCTATACGGTTTTTTTAAAAAAACGTTTTTTGATCGAGTTCCGCCTTTAGGCGATGAAGTTTTTAGAACGTTTTTTTAGAATTACGGTTATTTTCTTAAAAACGTTTCTAACTTATAACGTTTCTTCTGATTAGTCAGCTGTAAATTTCAATTAGCTTTAAAACGTTACTTGAACAGGGTCCAGCGTCTCTGCCCCTATCCCTACCTCTACCCCTACCCCTACCACCCCACCCCCACCCCCACCCCCATCACCAGGGAAATCCCGGGGACGTCGCCCCCGCGAGGAAATCACGTGAATCGATCATATTTGAAGTCAGATTTTTAAAAGCGTGGGTACCCCTTCGTAACCAGTGCTTCCGAGTGCTTGGCTTAACAGATTTAAGAGTACTGGAATGGTTTTTAGGGACTGGAATGGTTTTCAGGAAAGAAACGGTGATAAAACGGTAGTCAATAAGAAGCAGTAATTAAACGATAGCAACTAAGAAACGTTTTTAATTTTAAAACGTTACAAATTATCTACAGTTTTAAAACTAAAATATATATATTACAGTAGTCTTAAAAAAACGTGATAAATATTTTACAGCATCTTAGTATACTACTTAGTAACCGCCTTTAGGCGGTTATTATTATTATTACGGTAGAGATACGGTTTTCTCAACTTATAGCCTTCCGCTAAGGTACTTTACTTTACAATTGACAATGCACCTAATGTAATTGGCTGAATTAACTGCCGACAGGCCCGTGCAATCCATGCACCATCACAATGACAACGAGATACACACAAGATGAGTGGCTTGCTATATTTGACCAGGCCGCCCAAAACCTGTCAAGTATCCCAGTAGAATACAAACCACCAAATCTCGGGTCTGCGGCGTTTGCTCAGACCATAGATCATACGCTTCTAAAGCTTGAAGCCACGGGAGAGCAGGTCGACGCTCTTTGCGAGGAAGCCAGGAGACACGATTTCAAGGTGTGCCAATTTTTTCGATGCGACATTTGATTGAATTTATTGAATCTAGTCTCATGTCAAGTGATCTTCGTTAAGCTCGCTTTTAGAAGTATGATTTGATTTGCGCAGGTGATTATAAGTAACTGATCAGATCTCCAGTCCGTCTGTGTGCGACTGAAATGGGTGGATCGTGCTGTTCACAATCTGCAAGGGAGTCCGGTGGTTGTAGCTTGCGTAGTGGGATTTCATGAGGGAACCCAATCCGTCAAGGAGAAGACAACGTAGGAGACATGCCCCGGCCGAGGCTAAAGCAACCCTAACGAGGATTCAGTGAAGCTGCAAGAGCGGTCGATGCCGGAGCCAAAGAGCTTGACATGGTCATGAACTATGTCCTCCTCAAACAGCAACGTTACTCCGAGGTATACACAGACATAGCTGCTCTGCGTAACGTGGCACCTCATCCAATCATCCTAAAGGTAATACTGGAGACATCCCAATTAAACCCACATGATATAATAGCCGGTTGTAAGATAGCGGAGGCAGCAGGAGCGGATTTCGTGAAAACTAGCACTGGGTTCAACGGCCAAGGTGCGACTCGGGAGAACGTCAGACTGATGAAGAGCGTTGTTGGAGACAAGATGAAAGTCAAGGCAAGCGGGGGCGTCAAGACGGTGAATGAGTGTGTGGTCATGATGGAAGCTGGTGCCGAGAGAATCGGTACGAGCAATGGGGTGTGGATCATGGAGGAAGCGAAGAGTCTGCTCGAGCAGGTCACTCATGAAGCTGGGCAGGGGGGGTCGAAAGGGCAGAAGCCACCAGCATCCTTGACACGGTTGTTCAGCTCTTCATGAGATGATAGAAAATCATGGCTACAGGTCCGATTGAGAGTGTAGTCCACGGTGAAATGACTAAAGAGATTGCTTTGATTACCGACGGATTTTCTCTGAGAATTTGTTAATGACACTCACCCCCATGATCAAAAACCAAGAAGCATACCTGGCCCATCTAAGTATAGAGTTCATGGATAACCCTATGTTCTGCTAGCGAGGTGTCCATTTCCATCCTAAGCTCGCCTCCTGTCAGCTCCGCTCCCCTTACTTCCACAGCACCCATTTCCTTACGAGCATCCACGCCCGCCAGCTCGGGTTTCTCCCACCGCTTTGAGCCCGGTGGTGTCTCTACGTTCCACAATGTGGTAGTATACGCTGGATCCCTCTGGGGCCGTCTTCGCAGCTGACGTACCGAAAGGTAGAGCAGAAGACCGATAGCCAAGACCCCCCGGTTAAACCAGCACCAAGTCCAGCCTTTGGGCTTGAGTTTAGCCCCGAAAAGGTGCGTTGGTGCGTTGAAAGGCTGACATTGGAGGTAGAAGGTAGCGCCATAAATTTTGTTTGGGATGCGGTCGCAGAGGCCGAAGGTGGTGTTGTAGGTTCCGTTGGAGAAGTAGTAGCCAAAGTCGAGGATGGTACCGTAGCTTCTACTAGAGATGCGGGTGTGAACATGGAAAGAATATTTGTCGACAGCGTACTCGACAAGCCACTTTCAATAGTTGGAACGTGATAGCCGTTCGTGGCATAATAATGGCTGAGACCTGCAGCGGCAGTCGGCAATGGAGCGTCATAGTGGTAAGATGTTTGAATGAACCCTTGATGGTTGAAGCAGCAGGTTGTATTGTCGGGTCGTGGACAGAAAGTGCCATCGTCACAGGCGGTCGTATTTTGAGCATAATCAAAAGGGTTACTACCAATGTCTATCCCCTTGTGCTGTTAGCGAGCGACTGTCACAGGGTGAAAAGATCAGATAATGAGCTGACTGAGAGGGAGAGGGCAGGCCGGGTCATGCCATGTTTCATCGGTACATGATCCCACGCGTTTGTGTCCGTTCGGAGCGGTACAGTAAAAATTCGTCGAGCATGTCCAGCCCTGTCCACAACAAGCGCTAACATTCGCACTCGGATCGCATGGTAGATCGGGCATGAGTTGGCCCTCAGGATTATAGCATTGCTTGAGTTGACAGAAGGAGTATTGCATCAAGAAGAGATGCAACAGGAGAAATCGGATCATTTTATGTAAAGTCGGAATCTAAGAGAAGGGAGTTGATTGCGATGAATGATGAAGGAGAAGAAGCAGCCACGGCTACACCAGTGTACCAGCGCTGATCGGAATCGAACCTACTACAAATCAACTACCCTCTGAATTGAAGGAGCAGGAGTCAGCGCTATCTTCCATCTGCAAACGCCGTGAAAGGGCGTCTGCAACTCAGCCCCGCCGAGGGGGAGTTCAGATACTGTGGATGAGTTGAGGACATGAGGGGGGAGGGAGGTTATCATTCCTTGGTTCGTTCAAAGGTAGGTGAAACAATTGTGAAACAGGTCTCCGGTAATGGCAGTGACATATTTGACATCTAGTCACAGCTCCTCGGCTGTTGTTGTTGGATCATTGACAGCCGATACTTGTCAAGAATACGAGGTAACCCGTATCGAGATCCCCTCTCGTATCCAGTGAAATTTGGTATCCAGCAAGGAGTTGATCTCGCCGATTAATTTTGTTCCAATTATTCGAACGAGAAGATAGCGAAGGATGTCGAGGGGTCTAAATATTCGTCTTCTAACTTGCTGTCTGTGGCAAATCTCTCACTGGTAGAGATACAAGTTTGCGATTCCGCATGTGGAGGGGAGGGCGACAACTACGAAGAGTATCCGTCGTTGGCGATTCTTCCATTCGTGAACGAAAAGCTTGTGGGCAGGATGGGTGAAGATGGAGAGGTCACCGGCGATGGAAGTGTAAGGAGCGCCATTGTGCCAGCTGGGCAGGAGGGAGGGAGTTGCTAACAAAGGAGCTCTAATTGGAGTTTACTGTGAAGGAATTCGAAGTACTCGGTTTGAAGACTGCCCTGGCTTATTCTACGAGCGTGTCGTTTTACTTTTTCGCGATTTAGGGTTAGGGTTAATGCGTCGCCGAAGCCCTGAATCCTTCTGCACGAAATTAGATACGCACCTTCTTCTCGCCCTGCAAGTCGGGACGCAAAGATCAGGTACTCTATGATGTATGCTCTCTCTGTTCCCATACCGAATCACTGGCCCCGAGAGCTTTTACTCCTCTCTGAATGAATTTATCAACCTCCGACATGAGATCATGGTACACAGCTGGCGTCGACGTGATTCGGAAGATCAGGGACCTGCAAAAGACAGCCGCAACCTTTTGTCCAGCGACCGTCACATTGAACGTTTGCTGCGATCGCATCAGGATGCATCCAAGACTTCTATCGACCGCAGATTGGTAAGGCTCTTAGAATTCGAAGATTGACCTGTCTTTGAAGCCTCGGATTCCTTACAGCCAATTACTACGACTTTTCCAGCTGGGGTTTGTGGTGTACGGCTCAGCAAGGTTTTAGCATGTTCTATGCCTGTACAACTAGGTTCACTGACTGGATTTGAAAATGGGCGACTTCTGGCAACTGTCTGCAATGTTTTGACTTCCCTAGACGGTTTCTGATACCTCACCGCGTTTTACTTCTACACATCGACTCTTGCCCGCCACTACCCCTGCTAGCTCTTTGATACTTCCACTTCCCATAATGTCAAAGACCGCCACCTCTGCACCCATCTCCTTGGTGAGCCAGCTGCGCAACTCGACGGCCACGAGAGAATCTACACCATAAGCATGCATCGGCTTCCCTGTGTCGATATCCTCGGCCTCAATCATCAGGGCGCGGCACAATTTCTTCACCAGTCCCTCACACACGATTTCTTCCGCCGCGCCTGGTGAATCCGCCGCACCGAGTAATTTCTCATAGTCCACGGCATCCGCATCCTCGTCGCTGTTGGCCGTAGAGGTGCCCATTTGGTAGAAAGTGCGGAAGAGAGGGTCGCGCATCCAGATCGGTTCCTCGATACCTTTGTTCTTCAACGCTGCCGGTGTTTCCATCCCAGTCGCCACCTGCGATTTAAGCGCTGATTGGAGAGGTAGTGCTGGGTTGCAGACGTGATCGAGTATGGCTAGGTACTCCTCCTCACGGATGGCTGAAAATCCCGATGCTCGTAGGTTGCCCATGACATCGTCATTCTCAGCTGCAAATCCGACGGACAGGATCATTCCGAGATCGAGGGCAACACCTTTGAGGCCCTTATTCACACGATATTGAGCGAGAGCGTCTTGGTAGGTATTGCCGATGCAGTAGTTCGCTTGACCACGATTACCAGTGACGCCTGCTGCGGAGGAAAGAAGAACGAAAAAATCGAGGTCGGAGGGGAGAAGGGCATGCAGATTCCACGATCCCTGCACCTTGGGCTTGATGGCAGTTTGAAAGTCTTCTAGAGACATGTTCTCGAAGATTGAGTCCTTGTGGTTACTCTCAGTATGACAAGATTCTAATCTTTGACAGGGGACTTACTCTCAACACCATGGAACCTTGGATGCATCCTTTGATCGGTGGCATCCACTCAGAGCACTCTTCAAGAACCTTGGACAAGGCTTCCTTGTCGCTGACATCGCAGCTTGGCGTCATGATCTTAGCCCCTTTGGATTCTAGCTCTTTGACCAATGCTTGAGCAACTTCATTCTTCGCACCAGAGCGTGAGAGTAGGATGATGTTGCGCGCTCTTCGACTGACCATCCAACGAGCCATGCTTCGGCCCAGACCACCAAGACCTCCAGAAATGACATAGGTTGCGTGACTATCAAAGTACCAACTAGGTTTTTGCTCGGGTGTTGCCTGCGTCGATAATTATTGATCATCGCCATAAGATATGATATGCCGAGAGAGGAAAACTCACCAGAATCGTGTCACCTTCCTGAATTTCCAGGGCAATCTTACCCAGATGCTTCCCACTCTGCATCAATCTGAAAGCGTGTAGCAACTTACCATAAGGAAATATGTTCAACGGGGTCGAGCATGAGATCTTCTTCTCCCTGGCTAGTTCCATCACAGAGGCTAAAGTTTTCGCTAGCCTCGCCTCGTCCTCTCTGACCATGAAAGCCAAGTCGAGAGAAGCAAACATAACATTCTTCTTGAATGGAAACATCGTGAGTTTGCCCGAAGCATGTATATCGGCTTTGCCGATTTCGACGAAACGTCCAAAAGGTGCAATGCATTCCCAACTTTTTCTAAGGCCTTCACCAGCCATTGAGTTGAGAATGACGTCGACACCGCGATTTCCGGTCATGCGCATGATTCCTTGGGCAAAGGTCATGTCTCTACTGGAGAAGATGTGATCATGCTGGATCCCAAATGTCTCAGTCATGAGATCTCGTTTCTCAGTAGAACCAACAGTAACGAAGATCTCAGCGCCGATGAGCTGCGCCAGCTGAATTGCTGCTTGACCTACCCCGCCGGATCCCCAGTGAATTAGTATCGTCTCACCTTTCTTCATCCGTGCGATGTCGTAAAGAGCATAGTACGCAGTAGCAAATACGACTGGCAATACCGCCGCCTGGGAAAATGACATGTCATCGGGGATCCTTTGAATCATGGCTGCTGAAACCCTGGCAAATGTTTTAAAGGCCCCAAGTACCAAGGAGCAAACGCGGTCGCCGATTGCAATTTGTTTCACATTAGACCCAACACGAGAGATGACTCCAGCACACTCAACGCCCAGGAAATCTCCAACAACTTGGCCCAAGGACGTCATGAGGTCCAAAAAGTTCAAGCCTGTGGATTTGACTTGAATTTCGACTTCATCGGCCCCAAGCTCGGCGTCGTGCACCTGATCATCCTGGAATTGTAACGTGTCAAGAAGACCTGGTGAGGCAATTTGCAATTTCAAAGGCCGAATGTTACTTTGTGGAATCTGATATGGCAGCGCCTTTCCAATACTAGCTTTTGCAGCAACGGAAGTGTTGAGATAATCAGCTTCAACCATCCTACTAATGTGCAGAACGCTTTCTTTTTCAGCATATGATCTTTCGATGACTCTATCCGTCGTCGGAAAAGAGGTCTGCTGAAACACCTTCATGACCATCTCCATTACGTGTGATCGAGAATCTGTCTTATCAATAGCTAATGTCACGAAATTGAAGTTGGGATTCTCCGATCTCAAGCAGCGTTGGAGACCAGTCACGAGGCACGACTCGGGATCATCGACGAAGAGTCCACCTTTCTTGGTTAGCCAGAAAAGCCCATTGCCAGACGTCGTGAGCTTTCGAAGCCGGGAGTATTTCTTGGCGTCCATATTAGCGAGGAAGGATGCCTCGAGCTCGGGCAGGAAGAAGCAAAGTTTGGATTCGAGGTTAACGTCGTCTAGAGCTTCCACAGCGATAATCTCGCAGGCTGGGGAGCCCGCAGTATGGAGCGAAGACTGTAATTGTAATGCGATTTCGTGCTGCATGGCAGAACCAGCCACTGCAACGATGGCCGTCTGCGGTACCTTCGGCGGCTCTGGTCTCGGACCAGCCGCTGTGGCCACAATGACACCAACGAGATGGTCGCGCATCTCAGGAAAATCTTGAAGGCAGATGTCGGCGCCAATGAAGTTAGATCTGCGCAAGGCCAGATCCCAATGCTTCTGGGACATGAGAGGTCCCCATGTCCGAACTTCTTCTTGTCCTAGCCACCACCCTGGCAAGACTCCGAAGGAGAATCCAGGTCGAAGGACATAAGGATTGGTCATCTCAAACAAGACCAATTTGCCCCCAGGTCGCAACAGCTTTCGTGTATTTGCCAGGGTGACGTCGAGATTCTTCGTAGCGTGAATAACGTTGGACGCGATGATGAGATCGTACTTCTCAGCCTCGAAACCCTGTTTGACTGGATCTTCCTCGACATCGAAAACGCGGAATGACATGCGATCGACATGAGCTTTGAAAAGATCCTTGGCCTTCTCGAAGAAACCGGCA
The DNA here is from genome assembly GCA_018257885.1 of Parmelia sp. 050094. Taxonomy (NCBI): domain Eukaryota; kingdom Fungi; phylum Ascomycota; class Lecanoromycetes; order Lecanorales; family Parmeliaceae; genus Parmelia; species Parmelia sp. 050094. Next base: position 9,743 of record JAEUBB010000404.1, read on the forward strand.
GAGATATCTGTGAAAGCATAGTGAGCAAATCGAGGTGCTCCAACCTCTTGTTCCCCGTGATGTGTTAGAGTCTTGAGGACTGGCAAAGTTGCGCCACCAGTGCCGGCTCCAATTTCCAGTATATTCATGTCCGGATTCTTGTGGGCAAAAGTATCGATGTAAGTATTCATCTTCTCATAGCCAATCTCTGCACCAAGGCCATGCCGGTAAATGTTTTCCACGAGCTTGTCTTCGAACAAGACCTCTAACGCGTTGGTCGCTCCTGACAAGATACCAGGAAGGTTCTCTCCAACAGTCACTAAAAGTTTGCCGTCGTGACCGGAATCTCGAAGGCGTGCGATGAGATCATTGACAAAAGTCTGATCTTGAGCCAGCTGCTTCCATTCTGGACGTGCATGTATGATGTCACCAGACTCGTACCGCTGGAGCTGATGCTTCATCCATGAAATGTACTTTTGGTGATGTGGCAGCATCTTGGTGACCTGTTCGGCGGTGCAGCTCGCAAGATATTTGCTAAGATACATGTAGCACACAAACTCGAGGTCCTCAATGAGGCCCGAGGGTGCCTCTGCCGGGGTGTGCAAAGGAGCTTTGATGACTTTGTTCGCTAGGGTCTGGTCCAGCAGGCTGGGATCCGGTTTCCAATCAACGTTGAAGCATAGGCGTCTGACGTTCCGTTCGTCGGCGGAAGAGTTACGCCCAGAAACAGCGGTGGCTTGGAAGTCCTCGACAACCGCCCACGGCTCTTTGCTGTCCCTCTCCAACGCCATCATCCTCGCCCCACACTGCCGAAAGCCAATGTACCTCGACATTGCGTACAAGTGCATGACCTCGGGATGTGTCTCGAACTTGCTAGATATCCAAAGGTCTCGAATCGAAGTTGGTATCATGACTTGCATCAGCTCTCGGCCGCCCTTTGTCAGCGCAACAAACATGATTTGGAAAATCGCATCAAGTGTGCTCGGATGGATGACATGATGATGCATGTAGTTTTTGGGCATTTTGTGGGCCATATTCGGAGTATTCATAAGAGAGACAGCCTCGTCGTTGCTGAAACGTACTTGGGAGAGGCGCTGAAAAGTCGGACCGAAATCTAATCCCACGGTGGAAAAGTACTCGTAAAGCTGTTTGGGATCGACGGGTGTACTGCAAACCTCGGTTGCTCGGTCAAATGTTTCCTGATGGGTGGCCAGAGCCCGTGCAGCTTCTAGACCTGCATCTACAGGCGTCTCACCGGACTCGTACTCTGTCGTGATCATACCCCGGCAATTCTCTCGCCATTCCCCGTTCTCGTAGCTGCACAGCCGGAAATCGTTCCAAGCTGTCGGCTCACCAGAGGTGCTGGAATGATAGGGTCGGAGATGGAAATGAGTCTCAATGCCCTCGGGTGTAAGAGGTATGACTAAAGCTTTCAGGAAGCTCACCTCGCGGAATCGATAGCCTTTGACTTGTCTACCCGTGTCTGCTAGCTGGCGGGAAGCTTCAATGGCCATGACAAGCATGCCGGCGCCCGGGTATAACGTGGCTCCAGTCACCCTATGGTCTCTGATCCACGGATTCTCGCTGGCCCTGATGAAATTTCTCCAAACGGCTTCCGAAGGATCCCAGTCAGAGATGGGTGCTCCCAAGAGTTCGTGCCGGGGGAACTGTCTGAAGCGGAAATTCTTGCTCAGTCGGCTTTCGGACCAGTACCTCTGAGAATGATTGAAAGCATAAGCAGGTAAGTCAACGAGCATCCTTGTGTCAGCCGGTTTTGCACCCCATTTATTGATTGCATTGAGATTGACGGGAAATCCGAGGCAGTGAAGTCTTCCAGCGATGGCCAGAGATGTCTCTTGCGCGGACGTCCCTCGAACAAGCATGGAATCGTAGATCAGTTTCTTACTCGTGTTGGATTGAGCCAGAATCTCTCGGATAGGGCCCTTGAGGCCTGCTTGAGGCCCAATCTCGAGCAGGCAGTCCATAGTGACTTGCTTGGATGCTTGTAATTTCTTTGCTTTCTTGACTTGGCCCCCCGTCATGAGTACCATCGTTTCAGCAAAGCGAACGGGCGAGACCATGTTGTCAACCCAGTACTTGGCTTCTAAGAGCTCGACGGGTTCGGTCTTCCTATTGTAGACTGTGGAGAAGAAGGATGGCAGCTGCCCCACATTGTCATGGATTCGTGGAGCTAGACCTGCGATCAAACCTTGATATTCCGACGCGATTACCTCCATATAGCTGGAATGATAGGCGTTCTCAACCTTGAGTAATCGGGCAAAGATCTTTTCCGTCTCCAGGACACTAACGAGTGCTTGTACTTTTGCTCTGCTACCACTGACCGTGATGCTCTTGGGACTGTTGAAGCACGCAATCTCAATCCGGCCTTTTGCCTCTCTAACCGCAGAATGTGAAAGCCACTCCGTTGCTTCCTCGGGGGACAATGCAACGGCTGCCATTGCGAATGTCTCGGTACTTGTTTTCGCAAGGGACGCGGAGAGGGCGCCTCGGTGAAAGGCCACCCGGAGGGCAGAGTCCTTTGAAAGTGCACCTGCGGCGAAGGCCGCAGCTATTTCACCCGATGAGTGTCCAATGACGGCGCTCGGAACGATGTCCCAGCTCTCGAGCTGCTCCACGAGGGCAATCTGAAGGGCTGCGCACATTGGTTGACTGAAAGCCGGGTCATGTACATTGGTGTCATGCTCATCTCTTTCAAACTCATCTGTACGAGAGAAGTCAGCTTCTGCTACCGATGCTTCTTGCCACTCTACGGTTTTATTCGAGGCAAACTAAACGTCAATACCGGAAGCGGAGAATAAAAAGCCATGGACTTACTGATCAAGGACCATGGGCAGCCAAGCTGCAACAAGCAGATTGTGGACTCGAAGAGACTATTCTTGAAAATAGGATAACACATCATCTCTCTGCCCATTGCGTACCATTGTGCGCCTTGGCCTGTGAAAACATAGCCCATGTTTGGGCGACTCGTGGCCCTCACAGGCTTGGAAACGCCACTCTTAAGGTTTTCACACAGGGAATCCAGCGAGTCACTGATGATGTATGATCGCCATGGGAAAGATGTCCGCTTAACGGCCAGTGTGTAGCTGAGGTCACGCAGGTACTTTTCCTCATCGAATACAGCATGTGCTTTTTTGCCAAGATGTTCGAGCATAACAGAGGTCAGTCGGTTGATGCCTGCTTCATCAAAAGATGACCACACGAAGACTCTTGGGTTCCTGACCGAGGCAAGATCGTGGGCGACAGTGCCGTTCGTGAACCCGTTCATTTCGACGTCTCCATTCAGGGTCGATGTTACACCATTCAGGTGGGTAGTCGTACCTGCATGATGAACGCCATTCCTGTCGGCTCGCTCGACGTGGCCGTTGGTCAGGGCCTTGGCAGCATTCTTGAACAGTGGATCCTGCCGGGGTTCCACGACAGTCCGGTGGATCCCCACCAGCTTCCTTTGCGTCAAGTAACTGTATGCGTCCTCCATGACGACATGGGCATTGCTACCGCCATAACCGAAAGCATTAACCGACGCCCGTCGAAGCCCGGAACTAGGCCACGGAGTCGGTTCCAGAGGGAATTTGAGGTTCCATTCGTCCAAAGGAATGCTAGGATTGGGCTTTTCGTACCAGATGTTAGGTGGTATGATTCCGCTTTCGAGCACCATAATCGTCTTCATCAGTGCAGCTATCCCCGCTGCGCCTTCCAAATGGCCAACGTTGCTTTTGACAGCGCCGACAAAGAGAGGTTCCTCCTTGGACCGGTAGGCATTGAAGACACCAGCGATGGCCCCGGCTTCAATTGGGTCTCCGACTGGAGTTCCCGTACCGTGAGCTTCGAAGTAGCGGGTTTGCGTGTAGTCCAGCCCGGCAGCCGCGTAAGTGTCTTTGATCAGTTGTATTTGCGCTTGTTTGGTAGGCTGTGTGATACCGGGAGACTTGCCATCCTGATTAGACGAAGTGGCCCGAATCACTGCACGGACAGTGTCGTTATCGCGTAGAGCGTCCGACAGTCTCTTCAATACAAGAATGCCAAACCCCTCGCCGCGAGAGTAACCGTTGGCGCGATGGTCGAAACTGTAACATTTGTTATCCGGAGAAAGAAAGCCTAGGTTTGTCAGAGGGATGATCGTTTCCGGGTTATAGAAAAGATTGCAGCCTCCTACCAGGGCCTTTGATGGATCAGTATGCAATTGTTCAGTCGCGCGATGAGCTGGAGACTTACCATATTGGCTTCTCCATTACGTAAGCTTGCACAAGCGAGATGGCACGCATTGAGACTGGACGAACAGGCAGTATCAAGAGTGATACTGGCGCCTTTCAAGTCATAGAACCAGGAGAGGCGATTCGACAGCATCGCCGTGCCGGTGCCCGTGGCGATGTATTTCAGATTCATCTCGGGGTCCCTCGCGAGCAACTGCTCGAACTCGCGGGTGAAACATCCCACGTAAACGGATGTCTTCGACCCGAGGACCTGCTCCATGGGTATGCCAGCTAGCATAGAGTAAGCCGTCAGGACGAGATGCTGCTTTATTCCCAGGGTGGACTTACCGTTTTCAAAGGCGCGATAAACCGTCTCCAGCAGACCTCGTTGCTGCGGGTCCATGCAAGCGGCTTCTGGGGGGGTGATGGAGAAGAACGGGGCGTCAAAAGTGGTGATGTCTTCGCGGAGAAAGTGCGCAGCACGGACATTCATCTAACACCACAGATTAATCCTCGACGTGTCCCTTCTTCAACGATCCAGGGACGGCGAGCATACAGTGCCCGATCTGTCCGAGTCGGGGTGATAGAAAGCATCCAGGTTGTACCGATCCTTGGGGACCTCAGTCAGTGCCGACCTGCCTTGCCTGAGCATCTCAAAGAACCCCTCCGGGGTCGCCGCATCCTGGGGGAGTTTCAAGTCAAGCCCGATCACGGCAATAGGCTCCATCTTGTCCGAGTGCAGCTCTGCAGTTTCCGCGCGGGGGCCCTCGTAATGGGCCCGGTCGTCAACGCCATCCTCAAAGATCCTTGAAGGCGACATTGTGAAGGCAAACAGAAAGTAATGTATCAATACTCAGAGCCGATATGATGTATTCTGGACGAATGTTGAATCGAAGACCTCGGTCGTGATTGGGCACTCTGACTGATGGCAAATGAAGTGATCTCGGAAAGCAAGGACAAAGCGTTGCCATTATATAGATGCTGCATTGCATGCATGGGTCGTTGGGATTCATGGATAGCATATCACACCTATGGATGTATCTATGGGAATAGGTACCTCCTGATGGTCATGCCACACTCATTTCATGGGCAAGCAATCCACCAATGGAACACGGGTTTCCTACGGAGATGCCAGTTTGCTTTTCTTTTTTCCCCTTTTTTGGATCCAAGGGTGAGACCGACGAGGTCGTCCGACGAAGGTCCCATCAAGCCCACGGATCAGCACTAACTCTATGGAGAAGTCAGCCTAGTAGTAATTGAATACCTTGACGATTCTTCATGAGTTGATGGAACGGTAGCTAAACTGTGGATCTACGGTTTTTTGTTCAGGACGTTTTTTTATCGACTTCCGCCTTTACATGGGCAATGAAATTTTCAAAACGTTTTTTTCTTTTCAAAACGGTTATAACCTCTAGAACCTGACTAAGAATCTTTGATTTTTTTGCTATAAATTTCAATTAGCTTCAATCGTAGAGCCGATACCCAAAGGGTCTGTATCCAAGGTACCCCACACATGCCTAACCCTTACATACCTATCCCTTACATTTCTGCCTCTATTCCCATAGTCACCCCTGCGACCATTTTTGAAGGGTTATAAAAGCGTGGATTTTTTTTTCTAGAGCAGTGCTTCCGAGTACTTGGCCTGGCAGTTTTTTCTTAGTATCTCGGTTTTTTTTACTAGAACGTATATACACAGTTACTAGCCTACTACCGTTTATTTCTCTAGAACCGTTCTAGATAAAAAACCGTTTCTCATTAGTCACGGTAAACTAGTAGCAATACCACGTACCCGTCAAAAGGCCGTTCCACGACGCAGTACGGTTCCCATACCGTTCCTTCAGCGTGTAGTCTTCCGCAAAGGTACAGTCATGCCTGGCGTCCGGATTAGGAAGTAAGACGATGACGATGCCGAGCGAGCGGTGAGAGCATGGAGGGGATGATGAACCACTGGAGACAAGTCTAGACTTCGGCCGCCGAAAGAGGCAGGCGGACGAAACACGACTGTCACAGATCCAATGACCCTAAAGAAGTAAAAGCTCTCCTACGCTATGTGACGGATCGGGTACTGCAATCTCGTGCACGGAGAGAGAAAGCTGCTTTGGGCAGCTGTCACCCGGGGTAATTGTTTCCCGGGGGCATGTATCAATCTATGAATCTCTACCTAGATCAGTTCAGATATGAAAATGAGAGACTTGGTGTAAAGTCAAGCAGCATTAGATAACGCTGCGCGTGAAATTCAAAGCAAAATCTATAGTGTATATGATATAGGTACTGATTTTAACAAGCTAGGATCAAGGATGCATCTGACGAACAATTAGATAGCAAACGATGACGTATATGAAGATTTGACCGTGACGACGATCTATGGCTGTGTGGTTTCTACATCGGGTAATGAGATTGTCTCTTTTGGCTGAATGCGACCGTCGGCCGTGTTTGGGCCCTGGACCACCAGCAGCGAAGCGATTAGCGAGACCACGTTCCAAACGATGACTCGCAGAGGGACCAGCCACGAGGCTCGAAATGCCTGCTTTTGGACTCTCTGCTTATTAGAGTCAAGGTGTAGCGGTCACGGAGAAAAAGCTTTCAATGGCTCAAGCGTCACCGCTAGAGACAAACGGGATGCTAGATTCTAGAACTCATGACGTGGCATGTAAGTAGTGAAGGTCAACGGTAGAAAGGATTTCAATTTTTTATCATCCTAATACAGATGGCGCTGCTGAGACCACTCATTGGACAAAGAAAGCCTTCTGAATTGTGTCAAGGATTGCGTGCGCCATCTCGGCCGTGATCTCCTTTGGATGCCTAGGAATCTCATGACCCCCACCGTGGTCAAAAACAGCTCTCCCACGGTCCTGGCATAGATTGCCTAGCGTTATTGCATTGCCAATATGTGGATCTCTAGCTCCAACAATATTGGTGGTGGGCACCTTGATCGGCTGACCATCAACAGCGGGGTCCAGGAACTCCACCATGCCGCGTCTTAGGCCTACTTCTTTGTGAGGGACAGCAGCGCAAATGAATACTGCAAATCGAAAGGGACCTTCGCTCTCCGACATTGTGGAGCTGTAGTGTCGTATCATGAGCATAGCGGCAAGAGCAGCCCCTTGTGAGAAGCCCATGACCCCATCGAATGGGCCCTCTTTCGCGACATACTCGTCCAAGTCGTCCAAGGCTGACAGGACACTAGGGGGCGATTCAGGGTCGTAGAATGCGAAGTACCCTTCCGATGATGGGAATAACTCCTCGATCCCTAGCGTAGCGCGCGTCAGCAGCTATTCAACAGGCAAGCATGAGTCAGGTCGGTACTGACTTGGAGCGGGGGGCCAAGAGAGGGATCCTTCGAGGAATTCAAACGTGTGTTGGGAGCCGCCCAATTCTTGACGGAGAGCGGCTGATCACCATGTAAGGTTGGTTATGAGTGCACAAAAAAGGATTGGGAGTTGTATGTGGTACCTGATTGTAGCTCGAACACCTATATAGCGCGTGTCAGCAGAGTGCCGATCAGGACGAAGTCGAGATGGAGTTTCAAGGCCTCGTGATGCTGAGCATCATTCAAAGATC